>JACXGM010034358.1:0-11999 GCA_016801145.1 Umbra pygmaea | reverse complement strand
TTTGTGAACGCGGTGTATTTGTGAACGCGGTGTATTTGTGAACGCAGTGTATTTGTGAACGCAGTGTATTTGTGAACATGGTGTATTTGTGAAGACAGTGTATTTGTGAACGCAGTGTATTTGTGAACATGGTGTATTTGTGAACGCGGTGTATTTGTGAACGCGGTGTATTTGTGAACATGGTGTATTTGTGAACGCAGTGTATTTGTGAACGCGGTGTATTTGTGAAGACAGTGTATTTGTGAACGCAGTGTATTTGTGAACGCAGTGTATTTGTGAACATGGTGTATTTGTGAAGACAGTGTATTTGTGATAGTCCTGTCTACAACCGTTTCAACCTGATCTTGACACTGGTGGGCTTCAGGACATTGCAATATTATATATCAGTACAGTGCCTCCCTCTAGTGGCTGGTGTTTTTTTATTTATTTATTTTTGTTATTTTTTTAACCTTTATTTAACCAGGTGAGTTGACTAAGAACAATTTCTTACCAAAATAAATAAATAAAAATAATGTACCCCTTTTAAATAGTAAATTTCTCCATATTTGAGCTGCAGAGCCACCTGCTAGAATGTGTGTGCATCTGCACTTTTTGCTGCATGGACCATGTCAAGGCCGTATGCATGAAGTTAACATTGGGGGGGATATATATTAGCCTATCAATATATTGGGGGGGACATTTTGAGCATATATAAATACTGGGGGGGATGTGTCCCCTCCAATACTATTATGATTTATGGCCTGGGACCACATGAATATTCAGTATTTATCCCACACAGATGAAATTGCAATGGATCTGTCTCTGTTCATGTCTCTGTTCATTCATTCCCATATGCACTTGCAGCCACCTAGGAAGTCAATTAACACACATGTACTTGCATTGTTTTATTCTTGAAATTCTTTCAGCACAACAGCGTCTGCTGTAGCTTTACGTGTAAGGTGCAAATTTGAAGGTGGCTTGTGTGTGATACCCGATCGGGGCTGAACTGTATATTTAAATATGCCTACCTGTAGAAAACAACAGAATAGTTTTCTTCTAAACAGCTCTGTACAACTCAAGAGGATCTAAATACATAATTATATTAATTAACACCCAGAGTCATAACAAGTCCATTAACATGTTCTTGCAGTGCCAGCTCCTGCTGTTGTTCAATGCGTGGATGTCAGTCTCTGAATTCTGAAGGTTGCAAGTTTTATTTTGCCTGCGCATTCAAAACAACACTGCAGTTTGTTTCTAATCTACAAAACAACTCTGCATAACTTATACATACTATACTGTTTTTTTTAAAGTCCCTTTCATATCTGTGGTCCATGGTGCTAAAAGGATTGAGACAAATGTGAAGAAGTACTCAGAAACAAACCATTTTAATCATGAAATTCAAATCAAATTTATCATGGGGCAAAACAGTAATAGTAATAGTAATTTACAAAACTGACACACTCACCGACTAACAAGCTTACCGACTGACAAAACAGTAATTGAAAACTACATTCCACTTTAATAGTCAGACTAATGAGGTGAACTGGTTCAGCTGTGATGGAAGATAAGGGCACAGCAAATTTAGACTGTTATACAAGCTGTACATTCACTACTTTAAACTGTAGCAAAGTGTCATTTCTGCAGTGTTGTCACATGAAAAGTTATAATCATATATTTACAAAAATGTGAGGGGTGTACTCACTTTTGTGAGATACTCTATGTATATATAAAAAAGGATATTCCCATACTTCTGGGAGATAAACAACACCAACACAGAGACATGGTGTTATTTTTTCTACCAGGAAGCGCATGTGTCTCAGTGTGCCAGAAAGTCCCCAACACTAAGCTATGGTGCTAGCTGCAGATACACTTTAGGAAATGGTCTCCTCTTAGCCATGGTATGTAGGCAAAGACTGTGACAGCAGCATCTTCCTGTGAAATACAGGGACGGAAAGAAGAGAGAGATAGAGGCAGTAAGAGTCCAGGCAAAACTTGATGTTTTTAATTTGCGAATATGTTTACACAACATATAATTGGTATTAGCGCTGGGCATTGGCTCAAAGGCAATAACAATTTCCGGGCCTAGGTCCAAACAGAACTCTATGTTGTTTGTGTTTATGTCACCGCTGATGTTATCATGTGGACTTGTGAGATTGTGATATCATACAGCAATTACACATGGCTCTGGACCGTTTGTGACCTGGCGTTTGATGCTAATGTCATTGGGAGTTAAACAGACATGGAGACATGGTGGACATTCCTGCGTTTTCCCTAAGAGAGGGTCAATTTGGCTTGCATAGATGGATTGGGCAGATGTATTTGGCTTAGAGGAAGGGTGACGACCCGTTATCTGAAGTCAGACAGTGGAGATGGAAGTACTGGAAAGCATTAAGGCAGAGCGATTGAGGGATACATTAGGAGCTACATCCCACATTCAACTAAATTTGTAATCAAGGACCTATTTATTGTCTTAGTTGGGTTAATGCAATTGCAGTATATAAAAACTAAAACAAGCTTGTCACTGATTAATAGTTTTAATGGGATCAAATGAATCAAAAGAGTTTCAAATGTTCAGGAAAACATTAAGGAATATTATGAAGCACTAACTGTTCATGACCTTATTGTTAAGCATTATCATTGATTACAGTAAATTATTTTTCCCTTAGTTTAATTGACTACCTTTTTCTTCTGTGTAGACCTTAACGTTAACAATGATAATTGATAATATTTATTTTCCCTCAGTATAATTGACTACCTTTTCCTTCTGCATAGACCCTAACGTTAAGCATTAACATTGATTATATTATTTTCCCTCAGTTTAATTGACTTTTTTTTTTCTTCTGCGTAGACCTTAACGTTAAAAATGATAATTGATAATATTTATTTTCCCTCAGTTTAATTGACTACCTTTTCCTTCTACGTAGACCTTAACGTTAAACATTAACATTGATTATATTTATTTTCCCTCAGTTTAACTGACTACTTTTTCCTTCTGTGTAGACCTTAACGTTAAAAATGATAATTGATAATATTTATTTTCCCTCAGTATAATTGACAACTTTTTCCTTCTGCGTAGACCTTAACGTTAAAAATGATAATTGATAATATTTATTTTCCCTCAGTTTAATTGACTACCTTTTCCTTCTGCATAGACCTTAACGTTAAGCATTAACATTGATTAATTTATTTTCCCTCAGTTTAATTGACTACCTTTTCCTTCTATGTAGACCTTAACGTTAAGCATTAACATTGATTATATTTCTTTTCACTCAGTTTAACTGACACTTTTTCCTTCTGTGTAGACCTTAAGGTTAAAAATGATAATTGATAATATTTCTTTTCCCTCAGTATAATTGACTACCTTTTCCTTCTGCATAGACCTTAACGTTAAGCATTAACATTGATTAATTTATTTTCCCTCAGTTTAATTGACTACTTTTTCCTTCTACGTAGACCTTAACGTTAAGCATTAACATTGATTATATTATTTTCCCTCAGTTTAATTGACTACTTTTTCCTTCTGCGTAGACCTTAACGTTAAAAATGATAATTGATAATATTTCTTTTCCTCAGTATAATTGACTACCTTTTCCTTCTGCATAGACCCTGACGTTAAACATTAACATTGATTATATTATTATCCCTCAGTTTAATTGACTACTTTTTCCTTCTGCGTAAACCAAGGGTCTTCAACTATAACACTACGGGTTCCGGAGCCTGCTGGTTTTCTGTTCTAACTCAACATTAATTGGACTCACCTGGTATCCCAGGTCTAAATAGATGTCCCTAGTCTAAATAAGTCTCAGATTAGAGGGTTGCAATGAAAAAGTGGAGTGGATCTGGTTTCGAGCTCCAGAGTTAAATACCCCTTATTAGCATTATTATTGATTGATTATATTATTTTTTCTCAGTTTAATTGACTACCTTTTCCTTCTGCGTAGACCTTATCTGTAACATCCAGCCCAGTGTGGGCTGGTGTTACCATATGAACTGAGATACGGACACATAAAATTTTAAGTTATTTCCTTTGGTATTTTATTGCATTGTAGTGTTTAGTTGTTTTATGTTATTTATGTATACTGTCCCTTTAAGTTCATGTGACACCTCTCTCTGGTTTGGCCAATTCTAGTATAGGTTTTAGGTTAGGTTCGTATCTTGTAGATCTGATGATGATTACGTTCAGCCCTGTTCTAATGGCCAGGTAGTTTGCTCTTGATGGTGGCCAAACTAGAGAGAGGTGTCAGTCATTGTTCATCTGTTCATTGTGTTGGAAGGCTGTCCGGGAGCTACTCTATATAATATGTAAGTTGTGAAAAGAGTGTTGTTGGAGTTTGGAAGTTTATGCGTATGCTTTTTACTGGTACATGTATGCTAGCTGTCAGTGTCTATGCCACTGTGAGAGCATAGTAAGCTATATAAGTATACTCGTTGTGCACTCGCTTCAACTGTTCGCCTGCAACTGCAATATTTGTATATTACCCGGATTGTCCATTAAAACACAATCAACAACCATCTACTGCCGGCTCTGGTCTCCCTCTCTCTACACCACACCAAACCGTGACATTATCGTTAAGCATTATCATTGATTATATAATTTTTTCTCTGTTTAATTGACTACTTTTTCTTTCTGTGTGGAGTTTATTGTTAAACCTTATTATTGATTATATTATTTTCCCTCAGTTTAATTGACTACTTTTCCTGACAACTCTATTGCAAGAGGTTCTGAAATAGAAATAATAGTTTTTTTATCATTGCTCAGCTCACCAGTACTTTATTTATTCTTCGTCTTCTTTTTTCTTTCCTTCACATTCCACATTTTCTTCTTCATGTTCTTCTTCAACAATTGATTTGGATGAAAATACCCTGAAATTAAAGTGGCCAGCCTGTACTTTAATCCCATAGTCATCATATCATTGAAATTCCAAAGCACTGGAATACAGAGCCAAACTATTTGTCTAAATTATATGTTACTGTATATTGAGCCATCTGATGACCAAATGTTATCATAAAATCAGATGCCTCAGCAGGTTTTTGATGTAGGAAATAATGATTTGACTCCAGAGGTAAATATAACAAAGAATAAATACATTTACTGTAAATACAACATGAGTTTGAAAAAATAGATACAGCATAGCCTGTGCACATGTATTTGTCTTGGTTATGAATAGAGGACGTTATTGTACCTCCAGATGATGTATACTGAGCCAGGATATCAGCATGCAGGTGACACAGGGTGTGTTCCTACACTAACCCTACCACCAAGGCCTATGTCTTCAGAGACCTTCCTCCTTTCTTAAAAAAGTTTTTTACTAGGTATTCTTTTCTGTGAATAACAATAAAAAATAATCTAATCCACTCATATTCTTAGTGTTTTCATTACACTTAGTGCAACATGCTTTTAATCGAATTGGAACTTTGCTAGTAACACTGAAGAAACACAGTTTTTTTACATCACAACCCTACCAAGTTCAAGAAGACCGAGGAAGCTTCCCAACACAGTTGACTGATGTCTGAGGAAAGTGTTGTTCATTAAATACGTGGTACTTCTGTTTCTGGCCGACTAGATTGCTTTGTGAATGGTGTCTTTGTTCCTGCCTGCGCATGGGGTGCGACCATTTAAAGGGTCCCCTGTGCTTGGGATTTGTATTTATTTATCTCATGCTGTACCTATATAAAGACCACGTTGGTTATATTGTAAATTTGATTATTTGTAACTTTATTTTTATGCTGATAATACAGAATATTGTTTTTAAATGCAAATGAAAAGTATTTTCTATATCTCATAAAACAAATAAAACAGGTTCTATCATAAATGTCTGGTTATTGAATGACAAGCTGTTGTTTGAAACAGACATTACTGAATTATTAAAGAAACTTCAAGATTATCTCACACTGGCAAAGTTAACACAATAATTTAAAGCACTAGAACACAGGATTGGTTAGTACCTGATATACCCTTGAGTCGTAAAGCAGAAGGATAGTTGGTGAATGTGACATCTTTACATATGTGTAAAGATATGTGTTCCTTTACATATGTGTTCCTTGTTGAATGAGCCATGTGACGATGTGATTGGCGGAACCATGTGACGACGTGATTGGAGGAACCATGTGATTGCCATTCACCATCCCACAACTGTTAAAGGATTTGCGTAGTTCCCGACGAGACAGGTTTAGGGGGAATTAGACATAACCAATTGCGAGTGAAGTTAGGAAATAGTTTTTTTTTAATCTCACTCTAGACCAGTGTTTTTCAACCCTCTCCTCGGGGCACACCAGACGTTCCACAGTTTAGCTGTAGCCGCTGAATTAGCTCACCGTATTCATTAATCAAGGGCCTGATAATTAGCAGATGAGTTGAATCAGGTGTGCTAGCTCAGAAATAGATCAAATACATGGAACGGCTGGTGTTCCCTGAGGAGAGGGTTGAAAAACCCTGCCATAGAGGAAAACCGATTCCTTTTCTTCAGCTTCACGTTTATCACTGCGTGACATGTTGAGTTCAGACTTATGGGGGAGTGCTGTTCCCAGTCAGCCTAACATCTCTGTTCATACACCAGGCATGGGTACCAGGACAATAGCTCCTTTGAAACCTCCCCCCTGTTTTCACTGTAATATCTCCACCAATGCACAGTGCCACAATTAGGCCTACCTTGGGGCCGCTCAGGTCAACATCTGGGTCTCTCCCCGAGGGGGCCCGGCCTCAGTCTGGCTTGTCAGTCTGGGATAACTGAAGTGATTGTGTTAATGAAACTGCTGTGTATCACATTCCACAGATCATCAAACACACCATGAAAGGAGGTACTTGGCAAAACCGTGCATTATGATGTAGATGAAACTGCTGATGATGGCAGTAATTATGTCAAATTATATTAAAAAAGCTATTGAGATTGTTTACATTACACACAACTCAGGCTGTTACATTGGAACTGACAGTGTCTACTGTTACAAGAAATGTCAAGAAAAATGGCAGCTATGCAAAAAGAAACCTTTACTGGAAGCTGCAGCAAACTGGTTCTGGGAGTTTAAAACAGTTATCACATCTGTATCCCAAATAGCATCCTATTCCTACATGTAGTACATTGTATTGTCCAAAAGTAGTGCACTATATAATGCATAAGATGCTCTTTGGGACCCTAGCCGGGTGGTTAATTGTTCTCATGATGCTCTGACCCATTTTTTATTTCGGGATTTGAGTCTCTAATTAGCATTGACCTTGAATGACAAGAACATTAATTTTAAAAGTCATGTCCTCATTTTGAAAAACTTGCATTGAAACACTGTGCTTTTTACTAATGCATTCTGGTTTAGGATCAGATTTTCAGAACAATTATTGTTCTTCATTTTGTCAAGCTAAAATGCCTTAAACTTCTACTTAAACATAAAATCTGTATTTGATGTCGTCATACAGTACATTCCAGTTTCTACAAGCAATAATGGTTGTTTTGGCACACACATACACACACATACACACACATACACACACATACACACACATACACACACATACACACACAAACACACACACAGACCAAGACTGTGTCAAATGTTCACCGGTTACGTTACGTACCTTCAGGTTGATGACTAGCAACCTTTCCAGTGTCTGCACCTCTGCTTCCATCCGGAAGTTGTTGATCTGCATCTTTTCCACAGTTTTCTAATAAAGTATTCTGTCAGCCAGTTTGTATACAGTGTGTCTCTGAATAAAAAACAGCTATCTACATATACTGAACTCCACCAGCTGCAAAATACAATAGTACCCACTGCTGTGCCATTCTTTGAATCTTTTAATGTGTTCAGAGAAAGCTATTTGAATCAAGACATTACAGTCCAAATGGCTGCAGATGAATTGTTCATGGTGAGTTACAACGTCCTGTATTAGTAGGAAGTTGTATCAAAGAATGACAGGCAGTCATTACCAAGGACAGCCAGGATTAATGAATCGTTACTAGGGAAACTAACTAACTTTAAAAGAGAAGGCATCTAAATGAAAAAAGATGTTGAACTTTTGTCAACAAGTACTTTCCAAAGGACTGGTACTGACAAAGCCGTCCATGGCCACACACACACACACACACACACACACACACACACACACACACACACACACACACACACACACACACACACACACACACACACACACACACACACACACCAGACACACACAACCACACAAAAACATAAACACACAGCTTGGCCACACACACAAAAATGAAGAACATGTTGTCATTTCTTAGCAATTCTGACCTGCTGGAAAATTATGATAGGTGCCTTTTGCTTTGTCAGTGTTTAGTACATAGGGTGTTTAGTACATAGGGTGTTTAGTACATAGGGTGTTTAGTACATAGTGTGTTTAGTACATAGGGTGCAGATGCCTATTGCAGGAAAGCTGCTCTAGGGCTAATGAAAGAATAATAAACTTCCTCAGAGGACAATCTGTGCACTGCCAACCTGTTACAACAGCATAACATACTGCTATGTGATTCTTCAGTTTTTTCCCCCATATATGCTGGTTTTACAGTGTATAACGTGCTGCAGTAAGTATACTATTTTACATTTGAGCATATCTTAAGTTTTACCAATTTATATAAATCATAAATCACATTTATACAGACACAACCAGTATCTGTCACTTCTGTGCTTCTGTCTGTTGTGTGCTTTTTTCAGATCTGCCTGCACAGACCAGACATGCTGCTCTAGTCGGTTATGACTGTAACAAAACACTGTAATTTCCAGAGCAGTCAGCTGGAAACACGTCCTGTCCCTATCACCACAATGTCCTGGTTCACTGGTGCGGTCACATTTAACTCATACATGTTGCCATTTGACAATCAGCACAATGGAGATATTAGACTGGCTTGTGACAAATATACTTTATAGTTGCTGCAAAGACAAATACATTATTTACAGATAATTTCTAGCAAATACGGGTAATAAAACAAGAACGAAGCACAATAAAAGTCATGATTACCGTATTTGTATTTGATTATGCACGTGGACATGGATAAATCTTAATTTTACAAGAATGTGGATAGTCCTGATCTCACCTGCGGTGTGGTAGAGGGTGTTAAAGGCACATATTTGTCGGTTGACAGGGAGGGCATTCCCCCCCCCCCACACTTTACAAAGGGCACTTTTAACCACTAAGGTTCAACAGGTCTGTTGGGTCCCCTGGCGCAAGGAAGACAGAAATATTGGTTTTGCGCATATGGAGCGAACGAAAAGAGGTAAACGTTGAGAAACGGACGTGAGAAACGGAGAGACATCGACTCGGGTATTTTTTGCGCGACTGCAACAATGATTTGATCAGTAGCCTATTAGTATTTATTTTATGCTTACACGTGGATGTCAAACGCCGGTCGACTGAACCGCAAAGTCTTACTGCAAAATGATTTTGGATATAATATTTTATGACGACATGTATAAACGTATCTCTGAAAAATCATTAATTGATTCCAGAAAGGTTTCTAAAGCAAACGATAAACTATCACAATCTAAAGTTGATTTGGACACTTTACTACCATGGTAAGTTGAATAAGTCTGATTAATATGAATTTTACTGATTTTATTACTGATGAATTCAAAGCAAATTGATAGTTCCAGTAACTGGAATAACTCGGGTATTTGAGTGACCAGGACCAAACACAGTGAGTAGTGGGTGCCCTACATCTGAGTTGAAGAATTCTAATTGTCTTCACATGGTAAAATTAAGCAGGATTTTAACCAAGGTAGGTATACAGAGGATAAGAAAAAAGGTAACTACAGTAAACAAATAGTAGTGTTAAAGTTATGGTTATGGTAATATTTCAGAAGAAAGTTTAGGTCAAGTTTTAGTTAGGTTTAAGGTTAAGTTTAAAGTTTTATTTGTCACATGTACCGGTTGATTTCGTCAATAATACAGGTGTTATTGCATGAACAAGGAAAATATTGTGCTTCGGTTCCAACTCCCAAAAATGCATTAATTGACTAATAATAATAATAAAAACAGAAAAGATTAGCAAAAGAGAGACACCATCTCTATAAGTAACAATGTGATTAAGGAAGGGGACTAAAGAACAAGCACAATATATACAGTCTGTACATGTAAACAGTACCCACAAAATATTAATCACAATTAGTATGAAGATTAGGTTTTGGGGTTAAGTTTCTTAACTATTATTATTATTATCTACAGATCTGGATTGAGAGCTGTATTGTGTCTCCATGAACTTCCAACCCCTGGATTCACGGTTCAACACCCGCCATCCTCATTTGAAAAGCAATTCTATTTCAAATGAAAATCCCTCCCTAATGCCCATTTTGTTACTAATAAATGTAACGTAAACATTTTGTTACTAATAAATGTAACGTAAACACATGTAGCATCCCTGATTTAGGTCTTCTTATTTATAGTCCATTAGACATGCCTGTTGTTTTACCAGGTATTAACAGCAATGCCCTTTGAGGTAATTAGGGTTAACGGCCTTGCTTAGGAATATCATGTTAGCTTTTCAACTCTCTGATTCAATCTAGCAACATTTAAGTTACAGTGCCTTGCGAAAGGGAACTTTTCGACCTTTTGCCACATTTCAGGCTTCAAACATAAAGATATGAAACTGTAATCAAAAACAATTGGGACACAATCATGAAGTGGAACGAAATTTATTGGATATTTCAAACTTTTTTAACAAATAAAAAACTGGGCGTGCAAAATTATTTAGCCCCCTTAAGTTAATGCTTTGTAGCGCCACCTTTTGCTGCAATTACAGCTGTAACTCCCTTGGTGTATGTCTCTATCAGTTTTGCACATCGAGAGACTGACATTTTTGCCCATTTCTCCATGCAAAACAGCCCGAGCTCAATGAGGTTGGATGGAGAGCATTTGTGAACAGCAGTTTTCAGTTCTTTCCACATATTCCCGATTGGATTCAGGTCTGGACTTTGACTTGGCCATTCCAACATCTGGATATGTTTATTTGTGAACCATTCCATTGTAGATTTCGCTTTATGTTTTGGATCATTGTGTTGTTGGAAGACAAATCTCCGTCCCAGTCTCAGGTCTTTTGGAGACTCCATCAGGTTTTCTTCCAGAATGGTCCTGTATTTGGCTCCATCCATCTTCCCATCAACTTTAGCCATCTTCCCTGTCCCTGCTGAAGAAAAGCAGGCCCAAACCATGATACTGCCACCACCATGTTTGACAGTGGGGATAGTGTGTTCAGGGTGATGAGCTGTGTTGCTTTTAGTCCAAACATAACATTTTGCATTGTTGCCAAAAAGTTTGATTTTGGTTTCGACCAGAGCACCTTCTTCCACATGTTTGGTGTGTCTCCCAGGTGGCTTGTTGCAAACTTTAAACAACACTTTTTATGGATATCTTTTAGAAATGGCTTTCTTCTTGCCACTCTTCCATAAAGGCCAGATTAATGCAGTATACGACTGATTGTTGTCCTATGGACAGACTCGCCAACCTCAGCTGAAGATCTCTGCAGTTCATCCAGAGTGATCATGGGCCTCTTGGCTGCATCTCTGATCAGTCTTCTCCTTGTATGAGCTGAAAGTTTAGAGGGACGGCCGGGTCTTGGTAGATTTGCAGTGGTCTGATACTCCTTCCATTTCAATATTATCGCTTGCACAGTGCTCCTTGGGACGTTTAAAGCTTGGGAAATCTTTCTGTATCCAAATCCGGCTTTAAACTTCTCCACAACAGTATCTCGGACCTGCCTGGTGTGTTCCTTGTTCTTCATGATGCTCACTGTGCTTTCAATAGACCTCTGAGACTTTCACAGAGCAGGTGCATTTATACGGAGACTTGATTACACATAGGTGGATTCTATTTATTATCATTAGTCATTTAGGTCAACATTGGATCATTCAGAGATCCTCACTGAACTTCTAGAGAGAGTTTGCTGCACTGAAAGTAAAGGGGCTGAATAATTTTGCTCGCCCAATTTGTCAGTTTTTTATTTGTTAAAAAAGTTTGAAATATCCAATAAATTTCGTTCCACTTCATGATTGTGTCCCACTTGTTGTTGCTTCTT
>JACXGM010034357.1:0-11998 GCA_016801145.1 Umbra pygmaea | reverse complement strand
GGCCGGGGAACTCGGGCGACCTCTTGTGGCCGGGGAACTCGGGCGACCTCTTGTGGCCGGGGAACTCGGGCGACCTCTTGTGGCCGGGGAACTCGGGCGACCTCTTGTGGCCGGGGAACTCGGGCGACCTCTTGTGGCCGAGGAACTCGGGCGACCTCTGCTGGCCGGGGAACTCGGGCGACCTCTTGTGGCCGGGGAACTCGGGCGACCTCTGCTGGCCGTGGAGCGGGAGCTTGAGTGGCCTCTGGTGGTCCCGGCATGGGATGTGGATTTGCAATATGGAGGGAAGGGAGTGAACCTACTCTCCCAATAGGGGTCCGGACATGCGAGCTCAGGACACTGACCTGGAATGGAGGGTAACTCGCAGGAGACTGCTTGGACTGAACGGGACGGGGAGGTGCCAGGTTAGCTTCTAGGAAGGTCATCAACTGAGGGGAACGGGTTAACACCCATTTCAACAGGAACATCTCAGCCTCCTTATTGATCGACCCCAATCCTATTCTCCAAGCACAGAACTGACGATACAGTTCTGGATGTTCGCCTGTAGACATGCTGCTCAGGGTTATCCAATCCCGATATTCCTGATTCACGTCTGGGTCTTCCTTTAAGATGGAGGATATGTCAGGGACAAACGGTGTGGGGGACTTCGTTGGCTTGAGCTGAGAGCCTTCGGCCCTCTTGGGACATGAGCTGGTGGCCATCTTGGGACATTGGCTGGTGGCCATCTTGGATTCTGTGGAGTTCATGTTGAGGCTTACATAGGGTTCAGGAATGTCAAAGACTCTTCGAGGGAGGATGAAGTCCCCGTCCACGGCTTCCTCAACTGAAGGTGGATCACTGTAACCAGCCTCATATACATCCCACATAAAGTTTTCCTCATTGGAGCTGCTATACTCCCATACTGGAACTGGCAGCTTACCTCCATAGCAAGGCCCAAGCTTGGCCTTGAAAATAGGCTGGGTTATTCTATCACAATCTGACCTTGATCAGATATTTGTCAGCAACTGGCATGAGCAGGTTAAGAACTAAAGAAACAGCTTGAAGCTAAATAAATAAGTTTTAATAATGAGTCCGTATAGAACGATGTAAATAATGCATGATATAAGTAACAGAACAAAAATCCAAAGCAGAGCTAAATAAGAATGTGCCTATACTGAAAGGAACTAATACATAAACATGAGTACTTCTTAAATGGATGAACAGAAAACCATAGAGAAACTATAAAACAGGAATGAACAAATAACTTATAATCCTACAGAATAGTACTCATGAATACAAGTAGAAGAAACAGGCACGGACACGGACAGATGTAAATCAATGACCCAGCAAGGAACAAACACAGTACAAGGGATTAAATTGAACTAAACTAGACACTAAATACACACAGCTGTAACCAATAAGACATAGACATACACAAAGTAGATTGAAGCTGATCTAGTATTAAAGAAACTCCTACTAGGACCCACTAGAGGGCAGCAAAGAAAACAAGAACATAAAAAGAATACAGTACATGGGCAAAAACAGGAAACACAGATAAAAAGGACTAAATGAAAACTAAGGCAGAAAACAACAATTCAGAACTAACAACACACTAGGACTGGGGATCAGGAAGGGGAACATTACAACTACTAGTAATGCTACTGTAATTAATGGAGATACATGTGTTCAAAGTGCATGTTTATGCAATAACTTTTTCCTTTTTAGATCAGCATGGCACAAATGAATGATAGACGGATTTAAAGAAAATGAGAACAGATAAGATTAATGCCTTCTTGTGTTGAAAACAATAAAAATAATAAAATATTTTAAATATAGTAGTTAAAATAATATTTAAGCTACTTTTTTTATACATTTTTATTGTTCCATATAACTCAATCTTTCTACATGCTTAGAAAGTCATAAAACCTGCCTTTGTTTAGAGTTCACTAACCTAATTAATAAATTGTACAGTTTGATATGCATTGACCTTCAGGTTTTTATGTTGAAGGTTTTCTCATTATACAGAGCATAGGACATCATCTGTTATAGAGCAATCTGTATAGGCAAGCAATTTAAAACTTTCTTAAATTTATTTTAATTTTTCCACATAACTCAATCTGAATGGTCATAAATAAATTGAAAGTAATGAGCCATGTCTTTCGCCAGATACAGCACTGTCATTGAGGATATTTATAGCCAACAGACAAATATGTCTATTGTTGCGAAACAAAAACATGTAACCAAAAAACAGGTACAAACAGGAACATTAACTAGCTAGTCCAGGACATCTGCAGAGAAATCCCCAAGGAGTAGGCTAGGTCGTTTGTTAGAAAAGGTATGTCGAAAACATCAGAGTACAATTTGGTTGCTTTTGTACCGGATTTTACTCGAAATACCACAAAGTCCAGAATTCAATGCGAACTTTGCGCCTGCGCACTGCGAGTCACTTTGGTAGAGTCTAATTTAGCATAAGGACCTTGGCTACAAGCTAGAAATTTTACACCGCAATCTGAAACATTTACTACGAGTCACAATATCGTCCCAAAACTATAAGCCCTAAAACGCTTCATTAGGTACAGATTTAGCCAGAAACTGTAACAGATTATTTTAAATTTAACGTTAGTTCCTGCAAGTATTTACACAAGCACCGATAGCTACATTGAAGCTAATGATGCAACAGTACATCCACTCCATCCCAGGGGCAGAATGCAATTCCCATAAAATGAACTAGTTAGCCACTTACCGCATTGCTCTAACTCGTGCTTTCAGATACAAATCTCTAGCGATAATAAATGTAGCTACTTTAAAACACAACACATCCCCACTCACTATAGAAAACTCAATCCATTTGATCTTGAATTTTTGTAAAATATTACTAATGTAATATAAAGACTAACGTTAGCGTAGTAGCCGGGGCAGCTATCAGGGTGACTGCTACTGTAAATCACAGTGAAAAATGTAAATAGCCTATGATCCTAATATAGCGGCTATGAATAAAAAGCTTTAAAGATGACATTTCATTTCTCTATACTTTAACAATAATATCATAAGCTAAATGTTTATTTCAATGAAGATATTAGATCATGAACGCTTACCTTTGTGGTGGGGTTTTGTTGTTAGCTAAGTTAACAATGGGATTAGCCGATGGTAGCTAGTTAGCATGAATTTTACGGATGTTAGGTGAGTCTAAAGAAGGCACTGAACTTGACGGTACGCTGTGTGGGCTGGCTGGCTGGATCATTATATTCAGGCTGGTGCAGGTTAGGGACTAATGTAAATGTCCGGTACAGTGGTAAATAACTAGCTGCTAGTGCCAAAAATAGCTGATCAGCTAGCAACCTGTCTATTGTAGTATTGGAGCATCCAGGTGTTGTAAATACATGAATAGGTTCCCGATTGGTAAAGTAAGTTTCCCAAGGTTATCCGTTGTGTTTTAGGAAGGATCGTTATAAAGAAATAGATGAGTGGCCAGTCAAGCAAATGGTGTTGGTACAGCTAGTGGGCTAGGGGACAGCAGTCGACCGGAGTATCGGATGGGTAGCCTGCGGTGCTCTGGGACTTCGGCATATTTTTTGTAAAATATTAATGACAAGCAAAGCAAGTCTCTGACTTCATCTTCCCACCACCATTTTGTTTCTTGTTGATGCGGTTCGCCTGCAAACAAGGAGCGGTCGTATATCCGTTTTGCATTCAAATGAATGAAGAAATTAATCACATAAATATGGAAAAAAAAAAACTAAACCATCGATT
The DNA here is from genome assembly GCA_016801145.1 of Umbra pygmaea. NCBI lineage: Eukaryota > Metazoa > Chordata > Actinopteri > Esociformes > Umbridae > Umbra > Umbra pygmaea. The sequence goes on along the minus strand of JACXGM010034357.1, from coordinate 8,269 downwards.
GATTTCAAACTTACAAGCGCGTTGCACAATAATCGGACACATAAGATCCAATTGGAAGAATAAGGAACGCTTGCAATAAGGTGTTCCTTAACGAGTTCCAAATTTGGGTGAAATAATAATTATAATATTAAAATGTACGATTTCAATATTTTGCTCGCACTTACGATCAAAATAAAAGTAACAATAACCAAAACAGACAAACACAATAGGGTTCTACCGCTTCGTGGTTTGAACCCTAATAATAATAACCGAAACAGACAAACACAGTAGGGTTCTACCGCTTTGCAGTTTGAACCTTAAAATTCCCACAGACTCCCTGCAATTATGCCAACTGACATGTCATTCAACACAATGCTGCTCACCTCCTTGGGGGTAGGGCTGGGTCAAGAGTATGGGGTTGGCAGACAGGGCTGCATCTGTTGAGCCTGGCACCACACAGGTGCAGGGACAGGGGCGCGGCCAGGAATTTTGGGCCCCATGATATAATAATCCAATTGGGCCCCCTCTGTGCAGCTGTTGTCACCATATCTATTTTTTGCGGCCCCTATCAGTCATGGGCCCTTGGAATTGTCCTAACTTCCCCCCCATACGGCGCCCCTGTGCAGGGACAACTGTTTTTGTATTAATACTAGCTTGCTAAGGGTTTTTCTGCATTCATTAAATCTTGGCTAAAAGAGGAATGTAATGTGAACAGTCAAACTTCCTCCCCATATGGTGCCCTTGCTGTCACATTCTGTATATTGCAAATGCATTAAAAGCTCTGAATTTCTTGTTGAACTCATCAACTGTAATCCATGCTGTCAGAGTTAACTTCTCAGTTAAATTCTCAGTTTTACTTATAAAAAAATTATAAATAGAGAGAAAATGTGTAAGCCCCTACAAATGTTACAACCTTGAGCCAATGTGGCCATGTGTTTACTGCAGCATAAACAGGCACTGTACAGCATGGATATTGGACAGGGCCAACTTGTTTCTAGCAATATCTATTGGTTGGTCGGGCTTCTGTGAACTAAATCATGGTTTCTAGTTGGGTAATGATTTCACCACCGTCGTCTGTACAAACCAAAAGGTCCTAGTTGAGAAAAGACTGTTATATGATGTCCAAGGATAATAAAACAATGAAAATGTGACCTTGTGGGGTCCCCACAGGAAGGAAAGCTTATTCCAGCTTAGCAGTTTAGGGTAAAACAATAATTGGAGTTAGGGTTAGGTGTTGTTTAGTATAGTATTCATTCAAGGATCATGTAAATGTGTGTTGCGTGTGTTTAAGAATTGAGAGGGAGAAAGTCATGGATCGTGCCTATATGAGAAGACATTCCAATTTGTGCATGCATAATATCCTTGTACCCCTTCACAGTAAACATGCAACTCACCATTTACAAGAAAACATGCATACAAAACAAATCAGTTCTGACCAACGCACAGACCCAGAGACAAAATACTGATAGAACTGATCAAGTGGAGAATGCCAACACTGTAAAAAATGCTTTGACTCAGTTAAGTTGCGGCAAGTTTAGGAAAGTTGCTCCAACTTAACTGAGTCAAAGCATTTTTTACAGTGAAGGAAGGAGAAAACACGCTAAAAAAAGGTCTAGTCCCGAGAGTGCTCTCACCATTCCAGTCAATCCAATGTCAAACTGTGGACACTCCAGTACCTACATTTAGACTGGTGAGCATAGTGTTACCCACACATGGAACCCCGGGGGGGAGGGGGGCGACCCACATGGTCCCTAGAGAGTTGCCACTTGGTGTAACCCTGTGTTTACTGTCCTTGAGGGAGTATTAGCAGCTTGGACATCCAGTAACACTGTACAATGCCCATATACATTACCCTTCTTAAGCTATTTTGAGTTAGGCCAATCCACACCTCACTGAGCATGCTTCTATATCTACTTGACATACTTTGCTTTTCAACCACATTTGTAACAAAGTTCACTGCAATAGCCTATTCCACAAGTAAGGCTTCATAGACATCTAGCAAGCTTTACAGAAGTAACTCTGGTGTATTTCTGTGTGTTCTAGCACCTATATGAATGTTACCAAGCCAACACCATAAAGCTTGTTATGGCATGGCTTGGCATGATTCAGCTCAGTGGTGGTAAGGGATGAAGCGAGGTAAATGGTAGCACTGCAGTATTTAGGGGTATAGTCACGATTGACAATATAATCACGCATAAGATAAAGTTTGATAAGACAATGAACATTGAAGTATTTTCTTGTACAGGAGCTAGATTCTTAGTAGTTATGCAAATATATTTTGCAGGTCCAATTTCATATTTACAACAAGCACTAAATTGTTTTTTCTCCATGTTTAGAACCGCAGTGACAAGCTTATGTACCTTAAAGGTACTGTTTTGTACTTTTTGTTTCTGAGTGTACACCATGTGTACAGAGCTGCCAACTCTCACGCTTTCACCGTGTGACACACGCTTTTGCCTGTTTTCACATGCACTCACGCCACACATTCAATTTCTCACGCAAATAAATCCGGCCGAGACTCGTTTGTTCCTTTTTCAAACTCCCCGACGGTAGATGGCGCTGATGAGCGCCACTGAACCTTATGCGCTGCACCCAGAAGTTAGCGACAGAAGAAGAGATACCATTACCGCGAAAGACAACGGGAGAAAAAACGGTCACTACCTTGAGAATTCTGATGAGCTGAGACTAGGTATGTAACAATGAAATGTCGTCCAATTGAGTACTCACTCTCTAAAACTTTAAATCTTGAAAGAAGTTATTTGTTTTGACGGGGTTCAGTTAAGGAAGAAAGTTGAACATTTTATTTACAACCAGGGCTAAACTTAACAGATTACTCGACGAGGGTGACATCACACCACAGCAAGTGGATTCATTCCATGAAGCTGTGTTGTGTTTCCTGACAAGTACTGTGGACTATGCACAACGAGCTGCCACTGGAAGATCCACTGATCAAACATGTAATATTTGTAGATGTACGACAGAGGGCTGAAAGTGACATAAACGATGCCCTGTACTTTGTTAAAAGGTTACCTGTTTTTTTTTCTAATTATTGTCTATTTTCTTAGCTGAAACACCCTGCGTTTTATGATGAGGTATTTTCACTCCTAAACTGCACATTAGCTATTCTTATGTGGCTTCTCCTCAAAGATGCGTATAAACTGCTACAGGTTGATGCCTATATACCTAAAACTTAACAACTTGTAACTCTACTTTCATAAATAGGTTTCCCAATCTCCTCCCATACCATGGGCCAGAGGAGCATGACCTTCTGGTTGAGGAGTTTCTAAATTTTCGGACCATGCCAATGATACCCTGCAGGACAAACTGAAATGTAAAGCTTCTGGGCTGAAAATGGCAAACAGGAAACATAAGGTATACACATTTTTGGTTTGTTTTGTCTTTCCTTTAAGAAGGTGTGGTTTGGCTATATGTGTTGCTTAAAATTGTTGTGTGCATAAATGTCATGCATGTTGCAAATTATGCATGTTTTATCTGATCAAAAATCAAGGTATGTTTTTCCATTGTGCTTTGGTGCATTTTCCGTAGATGACAGGAGCCAAAGAATTTGAGAGGCTTGCTGCCTTCACCAAGCTCGTCCTGGTGTTGCCCCATGCAAATGCAGAGGCTGACAGGGTGTTTTCAGTTGTGGGACTGAACAAAACCAAGAGAAGAAACAGCCTAGCATGGGAGCCCCCCTCCGAGGTCATCAAGGCCTCCAAGAAGGCCACCGGCCAGTATAACCATGCCCACACATAGACAATGGGCCCTAACACCCAGCGCAATTGACTTTTTACACAAACGCATGTATCATTCCTATCTCACACCCGATGCATATGGGACTTTTCCCTCCAGAGACGCGCGTCGGTAAATTAGGGAATGAACTTGCGTTCCTCGGTTCAGCGAAAAGAAGAGGCGTGTTCCGGCACAAATGTTCCCTGGTGCTATCTTGCAGTCCCCGAAAACAAGCGTGATATTCCTATGCTATTTTAAGGGCGCATGCTTAACCATAATGTAGGGTGTGCACAACGCGCATACACTTTGCTCCTCTCATCTACACAAATGTAGCAGTTCTTTAATATTGCAATACATAATTGGAAGGAAAAATATTACCACACGAGGACGTCATTGTGGTGTCCGAAAATGTGAAAAATAGGTATACATCTAGTATACACATTTACTCAAATTATTCATAATGAATTATTTGCACTGATATACATCAACCTCAAGGGAACCCATTCAATCAACAAGTATACAAACGTAATTTGCGATGCTAATAGTAAAATCACCCATGTCTTTACTAAGAATTACTCAGGCTCAAGCCACAACTCTATGGCAACTTTGCCATGAGGAATCCCCCCTTGGATGGGTGGCTGTGAAGGGGACAACAGCTATCATGGTTAATGATGACACAATTTATGATGCCAGCAAGTGTGTAAAATGCTGTTTAATCGAAAAAAACACAAACACGCAGTGTAGCCTAATTGAATGAACATTTGGCACACTGAAAATCCGCGTCAGGTGTTTGGATATAACAGGTACACTACTCAAGTCGCAGCATTCTTTGTGGCTTGTTGTATTTTATGCAACATTTCCATGAATCATGGATGTGTTGATGAAATTAATTAGGATATATTAGAGGACTCCAGGAAACGTGATGTTGAAATGCGTGCCAGCCACTTAAATGCCCAGAAATGTAGAACGGGAGTGGAAAGCTTATTTGACAGAAGAGTAATCTCGGTCTAATGTTAGACTACATTTAAAAAATATTACCATGCATTCATAACCTCGTGATTCAGTGAGAGTGAGTCCAAAACATCGGAAAGTAGGCTATGTCTTATGACATTTCTTTATTTACATTTTGTAAAAAGAAAAATCAATAGAAAATCACCGTTATAATAGCAATCCGCCCAAACCACACCTATGACTAATGAAGCTACTTTAGACCTACCCATTTTAGATATGCGTCTGGCACAAGAATCATTTATCCCGCCGGTAAAATAGCTACAGCGCCCGGCACCCTCCCACAATGTAACTTGCGTTTCGCGTTTGATACTTGCGTTTCAGATCGTTAAAATAGGGCCCAATGACTTTAACCAGCTTCTGATTTGCATCTGATACTGATTATGCCTCATTTTGTTGTTATTTTTGTAATGCATTAATCTGTTTTATGCTTGGAAAAAGTTGTACTGTTTAAGTACTTTTAAGTACTTATTTGTTTGTTGCACTTATTTGTTTCTGATGGACCATTTGGTGGGCTTTGAATGAAGAACAATGTCACTCCCTAACTAATCTTCTGTCGTTTTCAGCTGAACATAAATCATTAAGTGCTCTTAAGAATACAATTTTTCACAACATGGGTTAGGTTTCAGATAAAAATATGTTTAATACCATTCTAATCAAAATATCAATCAACCTAACTATTGTAGGTCAAATTTTAAACACTGGTCTTTGAATAAGGCTTTATTGTGGTACATAGGCATTTAGACACACAAGTTTTCCAGTGGAATGTTAAGCTCAAGTCTAGAAGGCTGTACAAGTCATGATGCCAAACATGAATCAGAGTAATTTCAGGTATTGCACATCTTTAGCAGACCATTCAAAAATCCACTAGAATGCAGGAAATCACATTTCTTAATCCAAAACTTCCTGGGGATGGACCTTCAGCTATGTCTGCTTTACAGAATGTAACTAATATTGTCTATCTCCAAAAGGCTGCCCCTATCAACGGCTTTGGGCCTCCCCACAAACCACCAGAATGCAGGGTACAACATGGGTACAACATCAAATTAATTACAATTCTCTGATATCTGAGCCAACAACCTGTGTGCGCGGCATAATTTTGGTCACCCCTGACAAAATCTCACTCCAAGTTTTTTTGAAAAGTTGGCAGCTCTGATGTGTATAAAAAGCAAACAAACAAAAATCATTATTCATCTTATAATGAAGTTTCGTTATTAGGCAACTATTGGGTCTTTGGTGTATCGTTTTTATACCCCACATCCTCTGACCTGACAGTTTAAACATTTTATTGAGTGTATTTCCTGTAGAAACTGCTATTCATGACACCATTATCTTCTCCTGGTGTATCTGTCGCATTCTGTCTGTATGACTGTGCGGTCCATGTTGCTAAGTAAAAGAAGGTGTGCTTTAGCTAGATACCAGCAAGCAGTGTTACCTTTGTTTTTTGTGTCTGTCTGTTGGTATGTTGACAATTTTGGGTGCGTGCTATAGGGTTTGGTATTTGTTTTTGTTGTTTTGTGTCTGCCTATGTAGTTTTAGCTGGGCCATTTAAAGGGCCCTCAGAAAAGGACAGAAAACACAGCAGTAGATACCGACACTGAGTGATATTAACCTGTTACTTGCACCACAGCACCTCCTTATCAAAGGAGTGGCTAATTTAAGCATTGCTGGATCATTAAACAATGCTGAGTGACGCACTAAGCTGAGAGAGATAGAGATAGAGCTGAGAAAGAACAACAGAGTTTTACTGGCATGGCAGGTTCACTTCACAGTGGTTTCATGTTTTACAACATTACTAGAACACACCTTTGTCAAATAAATCACCTTCAAACATCTGTAAAAATACACTGTGAGAATCAGGAGTCTTTAATTTTGTAAGACACACCTACACATTTATGCCAATAATACCTATTTAACCACAGGTAATATGAATCTCATAGTGAACGTATTAATCAAAGCACTGTTCATCTTGATTTTGGCCCATGATTTTTGCACCATTATAGGTAGAACGGCACATCTAAGTTATCTGTTTGGGTTGTTTTTTTTTTATGTACTGTCTCTGCTGCCATGGAAAACGTGTTTGAGCGGACAGTCTACCTCTCTTCACCGCACCTCCCTGTTTGTCCAAGACACACCTGTGTGAAAGCTGAACAGGTTCTTCGACATACCGCATGCAGCTCGGCCCAGTGCGCTAGTGAAGATGAAAGCAACGAACACAACAACATAGAAACTATAAACACTGGAGCAGCAGGCATCAGTCCACACATGCACAAGCCATGACAATGTATTTTAATAAAGGTTAGCTTAATCATCAATTAGCATTAAGCTTTATCAGTAGAAACCTGTTAGTATTTTAAAATTAACTGGGATCAATCCCTCATACCCCCCTGGGATGTGAAGTCTCTGTATTGGTTGTATGGGAAAGAGGCCTCAGATGATGCAAAAATCGTCATTTTGCGTCATTTGAGGCTTGCCTGCTCAGAGGCTATGAACTACAGCCAGCAGGAGGAGCTACTTCTGCATGATTTCAACCCGCCCATAGGGGGTGGGACCTCACTTCCAGAATTTCAAAAATTGTCAGCCATCTTGAAGCCAAGCGAACAGGCTATTGCTCTGTGGAATAAACTGTGTAATACTTTAGTAGGCTAACCACAATGGCTGAGGGTAGTTTTGAAGATCATATGGCAGAAGGGGGTTTTGAAGATCGGGTGCGTGAATCCAATGCTTTTAGCTGCCAGAAAGAGCCGCAATACAGTGAGGAACCGTTGCGGATGATTGAGGAACAAGAGCCCTTGCAGCTAGAGGAGCGAAACCTGACTGATGCTAAGGAGCAAGAGCCTGGGCAGACACGAGCTGCGGCGGACTGGTGGTGTCAGTGCTCTCGCTGTGCGCATATAGACACAGATAGAGTCCTATTGCTGTCGTGAATTTTAGCAATGTCATTTTCTCCTTGAAGAAATCGCTGAATCTGTTGAGGAAACGGACCCACCAGTATGTGTAACACAGCACACTAGCTTTAATCCACACATGGATAGGGGGGTCTTAGAAACCTATTTCCGGATACCGAAAGTGAATTGGAAAAGCCAGATGAAGCCCGAAGGTACAAACGGACGTCTTAGTATAAAGTGAGTATTTTGTTTGTTTTTCACATTAGTCAGCTGAGCTATCATTGTCACATTAGGGTGACCATATTTTAGTTTTCAACAGCACAAATACAGTATGTATAATCGTAATGTGTTCACAAATGCCCAGTCTCACTGAAATGCATTAGTTTGGAAATATGCTGAGCGGCACAAACTTTTCTCAAGCAGTGCCCATGCGACACACGCATTTTATTGGTTTCACAATGGAGTGTCTGGTGATGTCGCGCACACTCATTTGTTGACTTAGTTACAGTACAGTATAAAACAAAAAAGATCGAAAATGTGTTTCCTGTCAATATTTATATTTCTTACGTTTTGTATAGGTTCCACCCTTAACTTAATTGTAATGTACTACTTAATTGTAATGTACAAAATAATCTTGATTATTATTTCAGTGGTTTTAGGAC
>JACXGM010034356.1:0-12011 GCA_016801145.1 Umbra pygmaea | reverse complement strand
ATCTATCCTCTATATGTTATATGTAGCCAGTGCTAACTAGCCAGTGCTAACTTATCTATCCTCTATATGTTATATGTAGCCAGTGCTAACTAGCCAGTGCTAACTTATCTATCATCTTTAAGTTATATGTAGTCAGTGCTAACTAATCTATCCTCTATCAGTTATATCTATCCCTTCTGGCCCTACAGGACCCACCAGGAGTCAGGATGTACCACCCTGGCTCTTAAGACCGGTATGTAACCTCTTCTGTTTCTGGTCCAAGAAGTACAAGAAGATGTGCTGGTGTGGTGTCAACCATGAGTTAAAACAGGTAAGAGACTCACATGTACACAAGATGAACAGATCACAAAACAAGCAACATGGTTGACCCTGACATTTCTGATTGACTAGAAGGGAATTCTAAAAGGTGCATTAATGTACAGGGGTATTGGATGTTAGCTTTGTATCACTGGGATTACACTCAGGTTCTGTTTGTATGTGGTAATAATTTATTCGATTTTTTAAGTAATAGTTTAACCTAGATGACCCTTACCTTGTGTTGTGTCTAAAGACCCATGGAATTATATTTTATGATAAGTCATTCTATACTTCTAGCACAGCCCGGAGTTTGCTTTATTAGCATTTTCCAAATTCATGAATGGACATGAATACTTCACTTATTACAAACTATACCTTTGGAGTAATGTTGTGATTACAGTGTTAATAAGCCTTTTGAGTGGTGTTTGTTTGTTGTATACAATAATGTGCAAAGGTTTTAAGCACCATGGAAAACAGATATAACAGTAGTCTTAAATGTCTATTGTCTGTCATACAATTTGTTAAAAAAAGTAACTTATATAAAATAACACTTTGCAGATAAAAACGTTATTACTTTGTAGGTATATAGGCCAGTGCATGTTGAATAAAATATAACAAACAGGTGCTAATGATCAATGACATCATGAGTTGATAGAAACAAACTGACTAAGAAACAAACAAACAGGAATTGAACTGGTTGAAGAACAACCAATCTACAAGGTAAAGTTGTGGCACATGTGTGGCCCACTCTTCTAGGTGCCTACACTGTAAAAGCCAATCCTTTGGAAAATGACCAAAACAATTACACACAAATATACCTATTTGTAAATATATGCTGGTGGTTTTTTCAGGTAATTTTCACTCCACCTAGAATATTTTTTTTACAGTGTGAGACATTTGCACAGGCATGTATGTACTTAGTTGGTCTTTTTCACTTATTGAAGGTGATGTAATAGATGTGTTAATCTGGTTTAACTTCTGAGTCTCTTGTCCACAGGACACAAGTAACACTGAATCAGTTAAAGTTGGAGGCCCCTTTGTCAAAGAGGATACAGGCCGGAAGGGTATGAGAAGGAAAGTACAACCGGCTAAAAACAGTTACAACCTGCAAGAGAAAGCATACAACAATGCTGGATTCACTGAGGACGTATAACCTTTTGAAAAACTCTACAGAATGTCTAATTAATATAAAATGACATTACTTCATTATGGTAGATACTGTAATTGTAATATCTGTGATAAAAGCATTTCACATTTTTGGTTAAAGGTGATAAAAACAGACGCTGCTTCCTGGCACTCTGAAGCGCTTTCTAAAACAAATATCTTCTGTTAAATGAATCAACCGGAGTTCAACAGAATACATTTGGTTCTTCGTTCTTCACGACTCCGTGCACCTATGCTGGTATTGTCAGTTACATCACATAAACATTACAGGTGTCTGCACAATCAGAAAGGCTGCGAAATGTCAAACACACTTAGAAACGGATAGCCAGGTCTAAGGGCTCCAGACACTAAGACAACATACTGAAACGTGTAGAAAAAGCTTTCAACAACTCTCTGAATATAAACCCTACCAAAAAAACATTACACAACAGTCGATATAATAGATAAAATTATAGATTTATTACAGAAAAACTGTGAAATTCAAATCTTAATTACGTATGTTGATTTCCTCTTATTGTATATTTGGGGATACTTTAACATGTGAACCATGACAAACTGATGACATGGTTCAGATGACACCTTACAATATAGCAAGTGATGACATCGTATTGATAATAAATCTATAGTCTATTGTGGCCTGGCTTTCAGTCTTGTTTTGTCTCACTTATCAAGTTATTATGCCATGCCAATGTGTAACAAATGAGGTGGGATAATAGCATGAAAAGACTGGCACTTAGGCTAGGTCTCTCTCTCTTAAAATTTAGTTTTGTGTGCGGGATGGGGGACAGGTCCCAGAATTCATCACTCTGGCCATGAGTTATAAAAGGTACAATGCAAAAACTGCTCGTAACGACAAATACCTATGCCTTGGTAAAAGCTACGATCAGCCCTGTATATCAGGCAGGGCATTACTCAAGCAACAATTGATTATTTTGACAAGAGACAAATGTTATCATAAATTATGATGAAATAAGAAAGTATTTTCTTTTTGACAGAATAGATAAATAGTTTTTCTAATACACTGTCATAGACAACACATGTAGCCTCCTGTTGAAGTTGTTGGTCATGCATACTCTACACCAAAAGTGCACTAATAATACATTGATATTGGATCTGAAAACCTTTCAGGATGGGCACTGTATTCAAGTTTACAACATGCATAGATCGCCAATGATCAGTTACATTGAACAGATGTTTTGTTAGATTGAACTGTCAATCAAAGTAAAACAAAACTTTGTCAAGTAATTCCATATAAACTGACTACATTTAGCAAAACACGTCTTTTAAGTGATATGTTATTTTCTGACTTTTCATTCTGACAATACCACAGGTGATGTGTATGAAATAAAAAGTAGAAATATAATTGTAGCTATACATGGACATACTGACAATGATGTCATTATTTTCTGATGACCGCAATAACATAATCTCTGGTATGATTCTCTTTATTATCTCATTCTTTTGATATAATAAATTAACATTCATGCTTTTAAATTTAAAGTGCTTATTCATCTTATGAGTGCTGATGTGTCAATGTCATGCAAATGCTAGAGTGATAAATATTTTATATTTATATATTCATAAATATAAATATATTTATTCAGCAGAAGAATACCTTTTAATTGCATCTATGAAAATATGATAAACAGTGAAATGACCTGCCAAACATTAAAAAACACCTGAGGAATAGCTTCAGTTTTACATCAATAGAAAATTAATACTAGAATGAGCAAAACCCAACAGTGACTGAATGGTAATGTCTCTTCTGGTAATTCTAATTCTATAGTGACATTGCCTTGATTAGATGAGTAAAGTAAGGTGTACTTGATGCTGGACAATTACATTCAGAAATGCACTGAAAATGTTAGACATAATGGATAAACTATAATACATAATTAAGTCAGATGGAAACCAAAAACAAAGAGTTTACAAGAATGTGTACTCTTTTAGTTTGGTGCTTTCTACTTTTGTACTGTACCAAAGTCAAATTGTCTCAGTTGAACCAAAACACTGAACAATAAACTGAAAATGTTAAAGGATATAGAGTAATAGCAAACCAAGTAGACTTGCAAAATAACAGTAAAAAATTGCAGAGTACCGAATTTGATATTTCAAAAAAAGTATAATGATTTGTCCTGACCATGCATGACTGGTTATATGTCGGACCACAGCTATTCTTGGCTTCATTTCTATTTGGCCAGTCGAAATGATCTGTTCCAAATGTATGATAAATGATGGATGAATTGTTTAGACATCCAGTAAAGCAGAAGCTGTCAATCACTGTCCTGGATGTGGTTGTATCTGGGTCTTTAGGACACTGGTGTTCATATGCATGGTATTTAGGCCTTCAGTCAGGTACATGTTCATTATACAACCAGGCAAGTTGATAAAGAATCATTTCTTATTTGCAGAACAGAACAAAGCTTCACCTTGGTGAGTTGTGGTTTAGAACCAGAGATGTTTCAGCCACCAGTTTGGTGCTCTAACCGCTAGTCCACCGTGCCACCCCACATTCTGTGCTAACTCTACACAGAGCTCTTGGGTTGCTTATGATGAAATGCTTGTAGGCCTGCTCAAAATTCCATCAACAAATCTATATTTAATACATCTTCAATTACTTTTTTGAATACTGAATGATGATTGGCTGAAAGCTATGAAACCGGTTTATAGCACGGGTATGACATGCTTAGTGTTTACTGCTTTACTTTTATTGGTAACCAGTTATATATTAATATTTTAATTGTAGGTCAGTTCTTTTATTAAGTTTAAATTTTGCTACTGTAGTCTATTTGATAATTTTCCAGGACATCTGAATAGAATATACCGGTAATGACACGAAGAACTTGATTGTGTCTGGCACCTACAAACCATTTACACAGTCATTTAACAGACATGCTTATCCAGAGCGACTGACACAAGCAATTTTTTTAGGTGCTTTGCTCAAGGGCACGACAATATATTTTACCTTTTCAGCTTGTGGAGTGAAACTAGCTACCTTTCTGTTACTTGCCCAATGCTCTAACGGTTAACATACACTTCAATGTCAGTCTTGTAAAAACTACATTGTGACGTTCTCAAAATTTCTGTTAATGTTCAGATGCTCCCAACCAGTAGCTAATTTTATTAGATATAATTGTTGTCATTAATGTAATTTGAGAAAAAAATGTACCCAATAATTTCACACTCTGTAATTTTACATTCAACATTGAGCCATATGAAGTTCTGAAGTATAGGCCTGGATTTACAACAGTACTCAGGTAAACCAGCAGCACAGCGCCCTGTATTCTACTGCTGGTTTGCTTCTAAAGCTAAGCAGGGTCAGGCCTGGTTAGTCCCTGGATGGGAGACCATTGCTGCTGGAAGTGGTGTTGGAGGGCCAGTAGGGGGCACTCTTCCCTCTCGTCTAAAAGTCATTCACAATGACCCAGGGCAGTTGTGTCCTAAAGATCCCATGGCACTTTTAGTAAGAGTGGCGGTGTTAACCCCTGTGTTTAGGACACTCCCCCCCCTTTTCCCCAGGTCATTGCTGCAAATGAGAAAATGTTCTCAGTCAACTTGCCTGGTAACATAAAGGTATTCTTAACTCTCTAATCATACCCAAGTTCAAATAACTTCCAAATAGCAACCTATTCTCTAAATAATACACTATTGTAGAACAGAGCCCTATGTAAAAAGGAACTGAAATTAATGCCAGAGATTGGCAACAATCTCAAAACATCCAGTAGCCAGTCACAAACAGATTATCTCTGTGTATGGAGAAGCAGACTGGCCAGTGATGAATTACTAATAAATGAGTTTGACAGTGATATTTGTATATTTTTCACATCACAACATTCTCCTAAAAAAGCATTGGGGAGGACAGACATTTCAGGCATATTGTTTATGTAAAGCATTTGCAGCACAAACAGGCACGAGTGATGTTTGTGACACATTTTGTGGTTAAAACTGGTATGGAGTAGGCACACAATAAATTCACATTAGCAACGTAGCTTTGGACAACAAACTGAATTCAATCTGTATCACTGAAACCCAAGGGATTTCACTGTTGAAATTAAAAATAATTTCTGTTGAGCCAGCCTTGAAAAGCAGCTTTTGCTAACACAGGAACAGTGCCTTTAACTGTAAATCACACTGTTACACTGTGCCTCCACCATACAGCTTGAATACAGCTTAAAGTCTGTATCAGCAGTATTATAATAAAGTCTTAACGTTCAGCTCACACAGGATAGATGCACACTGTGAGCTAACAGATGCATCAATACAGGTTGTTGTCTATTAAGAAACACAAAACAAACTTCATCATGCATTTTTTCATGATTTCAATAGACAGAAAGAATCCTCTACAAAACTTCTTGGAGGTACAGTCTCCCTTAGATGTGTGTTTCACAGCTGATGCTGGACAAATAAACCGAAAAGCTTTCACTGTACAAAATGGGCATGCTTTTTCAGTCACTTTGCATAAAAAACACGAATATTAATGTCCGTTGTTATTTTTGGTAGCCACGTACGGCACACGTACCACTTTAGCAAGAAGGATAATCTCTATTCGTGTGCAAGTAAAGAAGCACACCGTCAGATATTAACACGTGCCGGGCCAAGGCAGGCCAACAGGACATGGGTTGAGCAGCACCGGACCACCGTGTCACACGTCACAGCAGGGTGCTAGGCTAGCTGCCACATAGAGAAGAGCAACATTGAAATGAGAGTGGATACACCTTTGGACAACTTCAGTATCACTGGTGTATGCAGACGATGGTCCAACCCGCCGCGGGACAATGTCTCGGAGGAGAATATCCGCTGTGGTTGCTGGATGTCCACGGAGTGAGGTGAGAGGAGAGCCGACCATCAGCAGTGAATGGGTCCTCAGCCCTTATTCTGCATAGTAAACATTACAATTACACAGGCTGGCCTTCGTCTGTCGAAGCCAAGACAGCGCACATAAGAGGTGTGGCAAGTTACAAAAGGGGCGTGGCAGAGGACAAAAGGGGCGTGGTAGAGGACAAAAGGGGCGTGGTAGAGGACAAAGGGGCGTGGTAGAGGACAAAAGGGGTGTGGCAGAGGACAAAAGGGGCGTGGCAAGAGACATGAGAGCCATGACAGAGGACAGAAATGACATGGCGGGGACAGAAGAGAGGTAGTGGTTGGGGTGGGAGGGGGGAGCTGAATGGAGATGTCGGACCCAGTAGGAGTGCAAGGAGAAGAGGGAGGTGGTAGAACACGTCCTCTGGTGTGAACAAGGGAGAATGTGATGTTAGTGCCAATACTGTATGTTGGTGTGTGTCTACTGTGTGTCTACATTTGATAGTGTACATTGTGTGTGCTGCATATGTGTGTGTATATGACGTATTATAATATGAGGGTGTATATGAGCTGTTTCTCAAAGTCAAGGAAGGATCCTCCGAAGCCAGAATTTCGAGGATGTTACGTCATCGAAGTCAGACGAAGGACTGTTCCAATGTCAAGGATCCTCAGAATTTCAACCAAGGACTGAGTCCTTCATTCTAAGAATTTCCCATAGACAGTAAAGGATGCATTTGTGTATCCTTTGCACTCCCAAATCACCCACAATCCTATGCGCACGGCTTTGCCGGCTCGTAAATTTTTGAGGCACTATGCTTTCAAATAGAAGTATCTTTAGTGTTTAACGTTACTGTATATTTGTTAAAACGGTAGTACATAAGTAAAGTTTAACTTTTAAATGTTAACTGTTGAATTGCAGGGCCAAAAGCTGACCTTTTCACTGAGGTAATGATGCAATGACGTGCACTTGCTCGCCTGTTCCATTCCTGTTCCATTTTACGTGTTCTCCGAATGCTAAGGAACAGCCTCGCCTCTGAGGGCCCTGACTTGGAAGGACCAGTCCAACCAAGGAAGGATCCTTGACTTTGAGGAACAGCTATGGTGTTTATGTATGTGTGCAGATGAGGCAATAATTTATGGGGACAACGTTACATGAAAAAATATGTATATAACATAATGTGACTGTCATGAAGATATTAATATTGACATTAAAGTTGTGATTCTAAATGTTATAATGACCTTTTGTAATTTGACAGTAAATGTTATGATGACCTATTGTAATGTCACTAATTTTATGATTACCTACTGTAATGTTATGATGACCTGCTGTAATGTGACTGTAAATGTTGTGATGACCTAATATAATGTGACTGTAAATGTAATGATGACCTACTGTAATGTGACTAAATGTTATGATGACCTAATGTAATGTGACTAAATGTTATGATGACCTATTGTAATGTGACTAAATGTAATGATGACCTATTGAAATTTGACTAAATGTAATGACGACCTATTGTAATGTGACTAAAGGTTATGACGATCTATTGTAATGTGACTAAATGTTATGATGACCTAGTGTAATGTGACTGCAAATGTAATAATGACCTATTGTAATGTGACTGTAAATGTAATGATGACCTATTGTAATGTGACTAAATGTAATGATGACCTATTGTAATGTGACTAATTGTTATGATGACCTTTTGGAATGTCACTGTAAATGTAATGATGACCTATTGTAATGTAACTAAATGTAATGATGACCTATTTTAATGTGACTAAATGTTATGATGACCAATTGTTATGTGACTAAATGTTATGATGACCTATTGTACTATGACTAATTGTTATGTTGACTTTTTGTAATGTGACTAAATGTTATGATGACCTACTGTAATGTGACTAAATGTAATGATGACCTATTGTAATGTGACTAATTGTTATGATGACCTTTTGGAATGTCACTGTAAATGTAATGATTACCTATTGTAATGTAACTAAATGTAATGATGACCTATTTTAATGTGACTAAATGTTATGATGACCAATTGTTATGTGACTAAATGTTATGATGACCTATTGTACTATGACTAATTGTTATGTTGACTTTTTGTAATGTGACTAAATGTTATGATGACCTACTGTAATGTGACTAAATGTTATGATGACCGATTGTAATGTGACTAAATGTAATGATGACCTATTGTAATGTGACTGTTATGATGACCTATTGTAAGGTGACTGTTATGATGACCTATTGTAATGTGACTAATTGTTATGATGACCTATTGAAATGTGATTAAATGTTATGACGTCCTATTGTAATGTGACTGTCTGTATTCTGAGGGCACAGCATTAAATTACAGTATAAATTTTGGGTACATAACGTAGCATATAACAGGACCATGTGTATTATGAATACAGTGTTATGTAACTATATATATATATATATATATATATATAATCAAGACCCACTGTAACGGTTCATTCTGAGGACATTATGGAATGTAGAGTGAGAGGATCCACACTAAGGCCACTCGTGGTGATATCTCCTGCCATTCTTCTTCCTCTCCTGCTGGAGATGCTCCAGCTCTGCCTCGTACATCATCTCCTGCATCAAGTACTTCTCCCTCCTCATGCGGTCACACAGGTCCTTGGGCATGTCCGGGATCAAGTACGCTATGAACGACTTGATGCCAAAGACCAGATGCTGAGGTGAGGAGCAGAAAGAGACATTATGGTCCATCGTCACTTTTAGATCACTGAAAACCACTTAGGCACGTTAACTCCCTGAAGGTGTTTAAGGGCTTTCTATTTATATTTCACATTAACTCCCTGAGTGTTTTATGGCTGTGTATTTATATTTCACATTTACTCCCTGAGTGTTTTATGGCTTTGTATTTATATTTCACATTAACATCCTGAGAGTGTTTAAGGGCTTTGTATTTTTATTTCACATTAACTCCCTGAGAGTTTTAAAAAACTCAGTATTTCTATTTCACATAAACTCCTTGAGTGTTAAAGGGCTCAGTGTACTTATTTCATATTATATCCCTGAGAGTGTTTAAGAGCTCAGTGTTTTTCTCAAAGAAAGAAAGAAGATAATCTAAGAGTATCTAAGATATCTAACATTTCCTTGCTGTAATAAGGACCGCACGTTAGGTATGCTGACAACAGTCAGGCAGACAGGCAGACAGGCAGGCAGGTAGACAGGCAGACAGGCAGAACAGCAGGCAGACAGGCAGACAGGCAGACAGGCACAAACATATATAGAAAAACAGGCAGGATAATTGTTCTGAAATACCTCAAAGACGATGATGAAGGCGAGTCTTGCAGCCAGGACATGCCAGAACTGTAGAGTGAAATCATAGGGCACGGTGCTCCAAGGCGGGGCTCGGTAGTCTCGGTACCGACAGTACCTGATCTGTTCTGTTTTGTTCTGGTTCCGGTGCTGGCCCATGTCAAATACAGACAGGCTGCTGTTCATGTAGCCGTGCAGACACCTATTCAGAGCACAAAAGGATCTGATCACAGAGCATAGATCTGGCTACATCTGATTTACAGACGTAATGCTGTCACACATGGTTGACTTCAGGTTAGCATGCTCTTCTTATACAGATAGAATATTATGGTGAACGAGGCCTGGATGATCGAAGATGTGTACCTGTTCTCGTGGTGGTATCCCTTGTCCACACAAGGTCCGTATTTAAAGGCGTAGACGAAGCGGGGGATGTAGTCCGACGTGATGGCGATGACGAAGGCATTGGTGATGACAGCCAGCACACCGATGGCCTCCAGGATACCGTGCCAAATCCCTGCCGGGCAAGACATCAGAACACTGAATACCGGCGATGAGGTCACAACACAGAATACCGCCGATGATGTCAGAACACCAAAAACCGGAGATGAGGTCAGAACACAGAAAACCAGGGAGGGAAGTCAGAACACCTCATGTCTAATACCGTAGAGATAATTTAGGAATCTTAATAGGAATATTATAGAATAATAGTTATATATTCCTATAAGATACATAGATGATTTCTATAATATGTCCCAATTTACCATAGGATTGTGCTGTAGTGGCCTAATGCTGCGTTCATTTAATCTCAACGATCCGACTTGGCACTGGTATTTGAAGTCAATTCCACACTTCAAGCGTTCAGAAAAACATGGACGCAATCCGGAGAGCTGTTGTTGCGGTAGCACTGGCCGAGTACCAGGCGCTCCAAAAGCCCTACATTCCATTTTTAGATTATAATTATTACCACACCTTATTAAAACACAGCCATTTGAACTTCTAAAATAGTCACTTTATTTCATGTTTTAGTTTATCTTCTGTTAGCAACACTAGCCATGTTTAGCAACACCCATTTGAAACAAGTCTTCATACAATATTGCACTAACAACAAGACCGATTCCCATACCCACAGGCAGTGATACGGATGCTGTAAGTTATTGCATTAATACGAGTGATTGAAATCGTCATTTAAACAACCAAAAGCGGTCCAAAAACAACGAAAACAATTTATACACAAGTCGGACAGGGCGCAGCCATCTTGGATTCCGTATCAAAATTCTTGCTCGGTCTCCTCTGAGTTGTCCGAGTGGAAAATTTCTCCATCCGAGTAAAAGGGTGCGTGTGATGCATGTTGCTAGGCAAAGTCTTGTCATTCTAGTAGGAACTCCAACTCGGAAAGATAATTCAATGCAGCATAAGCTCTCAACCCTGGTCTACACATGCCTCTCTCAACCCTGGTCTACACATGCCTCTCTCAACCCTGGTCTACACATGCCTCTCTCAACCCTGGTCTACACATGCCTCTGGTGAGAGAAGTTTGAGCCCCAGCTGGGCCGACTGTCTGTGCCCTTCCTCTTTGTCTAATGTCCTGACAATAAAATAATAAAAACAAATAGTAATTTACCATCAGTGTTGGATATTCTATGTTTTCAATGATATTTCTATAGTATTCTTCAAGAATAATGCTATATTGATCATATATTGCTTTTTGGAAAGGTAAACTTAATGGATAATGGATTATACTAACATACGTCTGAGTCTGTTACCTACGCCTGTTTCTGTTATACTGATGTACGTCTGTTATACTAAATTACATCAGTGTCTGTTATACTGACCTACATCTGCTTGTTATAGTGACCTACGTCTGTGTCTGTATTTTACTGACCTGCATCTGTGTCTGTTATACTGACATACGTCTGTGTCTGTTACCTATGTCTGTATCTGTTATACTGATGTACGTATGTGTCTGTTATACTGACCTACATCTGCTTGTTATAGTGACCTACGTCTGTATCTGTGTTATACTGACCTACGTATTATACTGACCTACGTCTGTGTCTGTTATACTGACCTACATCTGTGTCTGTTACCTATTATGTCTGTATCTGTTATACTGATGTATGTATGTGTCTGTTATTCCAATCTACGTCTGTCTGTTATACTGACCTACATCTGTGTCTGTTATACTGACATATGTCTGTGTCTGTTATACTGACCTACATCTGTGTCTGTTATACTGACATATGTCTGTGTCTGTTATACTGACCTACATCTGTGTCTGTTATACTGACATATGTCTGTGTCTGTTACCTATGTCTGTTTCTGTTATACTGACATATGTCTGTGTCTGTTATACTGACCTACATCTGTGTCTGTTATACTGACATATGTCTGTGTCTGTTATACTGACATATGTCTGTGTCTGTTACCTATGTCTGTTTCTGTTATA
>JACXGM010034355.1:0-12000 GCA_016801145.1 Umbra pygmaea | reverse complement strand
ATATTTTTTGTATGTCGACATAAATTATTAATTATTATTGTTCTGCGTAGCTTAAAGAGAAACATTTTAAAATCTTTATCCCGGATATATACATATATATATTTAATCAGGAAGGGGTGGGGGGTCAATTGGGGGGTCAAAGCGTTTTTTGGGAGGGTCCTGAGACCCCCCAAGACCCCCCCTGGCGCCGCCGGTGCCATGTACCCATCCTCTGACGGCTACTTCCAGCAGGATAATGCACCATGTCACAAAGCTCGAATAATTTCAAATTGGTTTCTTGAACATGACAATATTTTCACTGTACTAAAATGGCCCCCACAGTCACCAGATCTCAACCCAATAGAGCATCTTTGGGATGTGGTGGAATGGGAGCTTCGTGCCCTGGATGTGCATCCCACAAATCTTCATCAACTGCAAGATGCTATCCTATCAATATGGGCCAACATTTCTGAAGAATGCTTTCAGCACCTTGTTGAATCAATGCCACGTAGAATTAAGGCAGTACTGAAGGCGGAACGGGGTCAAAAACAGTATTAGTATGGTGTTCCTAATAATCCTTTAGGTGAGTGTATTTATTGTATATTTATTTCCCTCAGGACTTATTTATTTATTCTATTTATTGCCCATTTTACCTCTGGGTTACACCTTCCCCCCTAGAATTCATGCACATCCTCATGCATGGGTGTGGCTGTTTATACACAACTTTGGGAAAAGTAAAGGGCCCCAGGTAGGATTCAGTATCTCTAGTCTCGTGTAAGGCATCGGTGAAGGCTAAACTCAAGCCTTGGAACAGAGACTGCACAATAGATATCAATGGCCCTCCCGATCGAGTGTACTGTAGTCTCTCGGGGGAACTCTGTCTTTCTGAACATCTGGGAACATCCACTCCATCAGGTTTAGCGTGTTCCACTGACCTCGAATCTGAGTTCGAGAACTCGAAAAGAGTTCTTTGACGGTATGTGACTCAAAGTCAGGACCTTTGTCACTGTGCAAGCAATCTGGAATGCCATAATCCACTATAAAGTTGTCCCAGATACATTTTGCAACAGTTTTGGCTCTCTGGTTAGACGTTGGCACAGCAATGGCATATTTAGTAAAATGATCAGTCAAGACAAGCACATCCTTGGTGTTACTTTTGTCAGGCTCAATCGACAATGAGTTCAATTGGTCTGGTGGTCTTGATATTCACCAAGGGAGCTGCCCGTTCTGGGGCTGTTTTCCTCCTAACACATCTGTTGCACGTTTTGATGTGTTTCTCCACGGCAGCAGCCATCCTTGGCCGGTAGAACCGAGTTCTAATGAGATCAAATGAACGCTCTGTACCAAGATGACCCATGTCATTATGTAGACTTTGCAAAACAACAGGCCTAGACTGCTCAGGGAGAACAAGTTGGTAAGTCTTTTGAGCGCCCTCATGGCGGGTTCTGTAGAGAATCTGATTATGAAGTTTGAGGTGACTCAGCTCTCGGAGCAGCAGAAGGATGTCAGGAAGCTCTGTCCGGACTGTTGGAGGTAGCTTCTCGCCAGTTTCAAGCTGAGTTATCACTTCTCTGATACAGGGTTCAACACGTTGCTGATCTCTAATTTGCTCTGCTGACAAGGAAGGAACTATAGCAAGACTGCCGCATTGATCTTCATTTATAAACCCCTCAGGTAGGCTTTCGCTAAATTTCTCGGTCACTGCCCACTTCAAGGCAAGGAAATCTAGCTTGTGGGCTGGGTAACGTGACTCACTTCTGGACATGCCTCTACTAGCATAAGCAATGAATCTAATTTGACCCTGTTGTTCTTGATATAGGGCTGCTCCTAAGCCTGTTGTACTGTCATCAGTATGAAGAGTGTACTGTAACTTTGGATCAGCAAAGCCCAAAACGGGAGCAGTAGTGAGCTTCTCTATAATTGTCTTAAAAGCGTGCTCACAGTCAGGTGTCCAGCGCTCACCGAACGGGTTCTTAGGATCGTGGTATTGCTGAGGCTTTGTCTTTGGTTTAGCACTCTTGCGCAGAGGTGGAAAACCTGTGGTGAGGTCAGTGAGAGGCTTCACGATGCTTGAGTAACCTTTAATAAATCGTCAATAGTACCCTGATGTGCCCAGGAAAGTCCTCATTTGTTTCAGGTCACGAGGTATATGACCTAAGTATTTCACTGAGGTCTGGAAAAAACTACATTTCTCTGGTGAAAGTTTCAGCCCGTACGCTTTCAAGCGGTTCAAGACTTTCATCAACCTAGTCTCAAGCTCTTCAAGTGTCCTGGAGAACACAATGTTATTATCAAAGAAAACAATGACCTCTTTAAGATTCATGTCTCCCATGCACTTTTCCATAAGCCACTGGAAGGTGCTTGGGGCATTTTTAATACCCTGCGGCATTCGATTGAACTCCCAAAAACCGATGGGGCAGACGAAAGCAGTCTTAGGTTTGTCTGACTCTTCAAACCTAATCTGGTAATAGCCAGACTTTAGGTCAAGAACTGAGAACCATTTGGATCCGTGTAAGGTGGTGAAGGTCTCTTCCAGATTTGGGAGCGCGTAAGCATCCTTAATATTCTGGATATTAATCTTCCTGTAATCAATACAGAGACAGACATCCACATTATTTTCCTCACTACCACGATAAGGGAAGAGAAGAGAGAAGATGACTCACGAACAACTCCAGCTTGTTGTAGCTCTTGCAGGTGTTTACGGACTGCCTCCAAGTCGTTAGGATGGACAGGTCTAGCTCTGTGTTTGAAAGGTGTCTCATCAGTAAGTTTAATCTGGTGTTTCACTTTATTAGTCCTCCCAAAGTCAAGGTCACTCTGTGCAAAGACCTCAGGCATGCTTTGGAACCTCTGCATGATTCTCTCTTTCCACTCGGTATCAATTTGGGAGCCGTCAAAGTTGAAACTCAAGTTGGGATTTAGATTATTGCTGGATTTCTGTGTATTCACACTCTGTTCCTGTGAAAGGACTCTCTGCAAGGCACTAATCTCCCTGATGACATATTTCTGGGGAGTGATGACATCATGTTCAGTTTCGTTGGTGAGTACCACTGGAACTTTATAGGGTGCTCTAGCAGGTAAGTCAATGAGGAAGGTCTTTACAAGCAATCAGCTTGGCAAGGATGATACAGAAGGATGTTCCAGCAGAGCAGATTTCTAAGTCATTAAGCCAGTTACAGTGACAGAACCATCTAGCACCACTGTCTGAAAGGCTGGAACAAGGTGGGGATCTTTGTCATGCATTTATAACCCATCCCATGCTATATTTGCCCTGTTGGTGTCTCAGTTCAAGGACTTTAGTACTGCGATGTAGCCATGGGATGTTGGCGGCTGCAATTCATTCAGCTTTTACGGCAAACATAATATTGTTTTGCATTGTTGCCAAAAAGTTCGTTTTTTGGTTTTATCTGACCAGAGCACCTTCTTCCACATGTTTGGTGTGTCTCCCAGGTGGCTTGTGGCAAACTTTAAACAACACTTTTTATGGATTTCTTTCAGAAATGGCTTTCTTCTTGCCACTCTTCCATAAAGGCCAGATTTGTGCAGTATACAACTGACTGTTGTCCTATGGACAGACTCGCCCACCTCAGCTGTAGATCTCTGCAGTTCATCCAGAGTGATCATGTGCCTCTTGGCTACATCTCTGATCAGTCTTCTCCTTGTATGAGGTGAAAGTTTAGAGGGACGGCCAGGTCTTGGTAGATTTGCAGTGGTCTGATACTCCCATTTCAATATTATCGCTTGCACAGTGCTCCTTGGGATGTTTAAAGCTTGAAAAATCTTTCCGTATCCAAATCTGGCTTTAAACTTCTCCACAACAGTATCTCGGACCTGCCTGGTATGTTTCTTGTTCTTCATGATGCTCTCTGTGCTTTCAATGGACTTCTGAGGCTATCACAGAGCAGGTGCATTTACACAGAGACTTGATTACACACAGGTGGAAATTTGGGTTTTCATGAGCTGTATGCCAAAATCATCAGTATTAAAACAATAAATGACCTGAAATATTTCAGTTGGTGTGCAATGAATCTAAAATATATGAAAGTTTAATTTTTATCATTACATTATGGAAAATAATGAACTTTATCACAACATGCTAATTTCTTGAGAAGGACCTGTATATATAATCCGCCGTCGCTGTCCTCTGATCTGACTCTGTAGGTTTCATTCCCCGTGGTTTCTCTCGCCCTCGTCACGGGATATTCCTGGTTAGTCCTCACAGGTATCTGGGGCCACATGAGAGAAGGATTCCGGGACATAAAAGAGAAACAAACACAGAAATCAGCGTGTTAGGTTCCGTCATACAGCTCACCTCTTACTCTCGCTCCTCTTGGCTTTATAGGGAGCTCTATCAGGGTTGAGGGTTGTCAGCTGTGAAGCTGGGTGTGTCTCGGACTATTACTCCTCCTCACTGCCTGTCACTCCACACTCTTTCCTTCGGTCGCTGTCCGTAGTCTCCAGTGCTGAACACCTCTGGGCCCGGTTGACTTTCTCAGGGGAGTTGTCCATGGTCTTGAAACGCTATGTGGCTGTCTTGAGAGGGGGTTGAGGCACCGAGTCCTGCCCACCCCTGCCACACTCCTCACCCCCAGGGTGTCGCACCCCGGCCACCAGGCCTCCCTAGAGCGCGTGGAATATAGACAGGCCATCAACTCCTTAGCGACCATCTTGGATGTGGCCTTCCTTAGTGGTACTGCCTCGGGGTACCTAGTTGTATAGTCGTTGTATAGTCGACCAGCACTAGGATGTATTCGTGTCCCCGGGCAGAGCGGGGTAGTGGCCCGACGATATCAATCCCCAACCTCTCAAAAGGGACATTGATGATTGCCAATGGTATTAAAGGGGCGGGTGCGGGTCGTTGAGGCGACGTGCGTTGACACAGCACAGTGCTGACAATAATTCCGAACTCCCGCTTCCATTCCAGGCCAGTGAAATCAGTCCTTCACCCGTTCCATTGTGTTTCCCACTGCCAGGTGTCCCGACATTGGGTGTGAGTGGGCGAGTTCCAACACTGCCCTTGTTTTGGACTTGGGCAGTACCAACAAGTCCACCTGTTTCTCTCGTCTTGTCGTTCGGTAATATAACAGTCCATTGTGTATGAGGAAATAGGACGCGGGTAACTGCTCCGCCTGGCCGGGTTTACCCTCAATGAGGAGTACCTGGCTCCAACATTTTTTTAGCCGGTCGTCTTCCAGTTGTTCCTTTAGGAATGAACCTCACCTGGGGAGACAGAACACAGAGAGGGTAAGTTGAAAAAAAACACTCACCTTCTGGGTCAGCATCCCCACGGTCATCGGTGGCCAGATACGAGGCCCCTCTGGTCTGTCATCTTCAGGGACCTGGGTATCTTCTCCCCCTTCCCGTCGGGGTTTTGCGTCAAAAGGGCTTGGAACCCGGGCCAGTCCCTTCCTAAAAGGAGGGGCACCGGTAGGTTTTTCACCACGCCTGCCGTTACCACCCATTCACCAGGAGGTCCGGCGATGGATACGTTTGTGGCGGGTACCTGCTGAACGTCTCCATGGATGCAGGTTAGTGGTAAGGTTCCCGTGCATGGATGCCCCAGGTGTAGCACTGAAGGTTGGACCAGGGTTATAGAGCTCCCTGTGTCCAAAGTGGCCTGGGTCGGTCGGCCTTGTAAGCACAACCAAACCGAGGGAGGGTCAGCACAGCTGTCTTCATGAAACAAACACCCCGCCATCCAAGATTTCGTCTGGCGGGGGGTGAGCCCTGGGTCCGTGGCCATGGCTTCGTCTCGCAGTGTCAAGAGAGGGCGTCATCTTTCTCTCCTTCACGGTCTGGGGGGGCGTGGTCATGGTGATTCAGGGGTCCAGAGAAACCCTACCGGGTCCGCGTCGAGGGTCAGGGCAGCTTCTACCCTCTTAACTAATTCGAACAGCTCCCGGGGCTTGACGGGGGTCCCTTGGCCGACGATTTTCATTTTTTCAGCAGGTAAACCCTGGACAAACCGGTCCATGGTTATCCGGTTGACAATGTCCCCAGGCCTCAGGTGACCGGGCTGTAACCATCTCTCTTCTAACCGGTGTAATTGGGCCATTTCGGTTTGGACCGGCACCCCAGGTTGGTACTTCCACTCATGGAATTGGCGGCTGGCCGCGGTGGGCATTAGTCCCAGTCTCGCTAACATCTCCTCCTTCAAAAACTTGTATTGATGCACTTCTTCGGGGGGCAATGTATAGTAGGCCTGCTGTGCTTTTCTGGTGAGGTAGGGTCCCAGTATACATCCCCAGTCATCCCAATGCCACCCTTCTCTCTCCACCACTAGCTCGAAGGCATGTAAATAAGCCTCTATGTCATCATGTAGAGTGAGTTTGGTGAGAAGGTGTGATGCCGTGGCCCGGGGATCCTCCCGCCGAGACGTCACAGCCCGTCCGGCCGCCTGACGCTCGTCCTCCAAGTGGTTTATCCGAGTGGTCATCACTTGTAAGGACGAGGCGAATTGATCTGCCAGGTGTTGTTGTCGGGCGGCCACATGCGCCAGCTGAGCAAGGGTGTCTTCCATTGAGGAGCTGTCCTACGGCTATACACCGTGTGGTGAGGACCTAACTGTATGTAACATACAAGAAGAGAACAATCCGTGGCGGCTATCCGGGTGGGTACGGCTAAAGCAACTGGTCCTTTCCTTTACATAGCTCTGAATGCCTGCATCCTCCACCAGTGTAACAGGCTCGTAGTCAGAGAGGAGGCAGAAGGAGTGGTTTAGCTGGCAGTGGCGGCGTTTATACTTAATCACTCTTAGCACAACGGAAATACACAGTCAATACTTGGTCTACTCGAAGAAAATAAAGTCCCACAACATAAAACAGGTGGGTGCTGTTCCACTATATATATATATAATCAGCGTGTTAGGTTCCGTCATACGGCTCACCTCTTACTCTCGCTCCTCTTGGCTTTATAGGGAACTCTATCAGGGTTGAGGGTTGTCAGCTGTGAAGCTGGGTATGTCTCGGACTATTACTCCTCCACACTCCTTCCTTCGGTCGCTGTCCGTAGTCACCAGTGCTGAACACCTCTGGGCCCGGTTGACTTCCTCAGTGGAGTTGTCCATGGTCCTGAAACGCTATGTGGCTGTCTTGAGAGGGGGTTGAGGCATCGAGTCCTGCCCACTCCTGCCACAATACATAGTTATCACTAAGATGCATAATAACAATTACACAAAAATACATTCAAAATATGCTTAATAGCCCTAAATGGATAATGAATTGCATAAAAGTCAGACGTCATTACAATTCACATGTATTAGTGTCACAGGCCGCTAAGAGACCATTAGCAGGGTTCCAGTGGGCCACTAGGCCGCAACGGTTAATAGATCAAGTTA
Organism: Umbra pygmaea; assembly: GCA_016801145.1. Classification (NCBI taxonomy): domain Eukaryota; kingdom Metazoa; phylum Chordata; class Actinopteri; order Esociformes; family Umbridae; genus Umbra; species Umbra pygmaea. Next base: position 4,685 of record JACXGM010034355.1, on the reverse strand, counting down.
ACTCCACTTTAATAGCATTTCCAACTTGACAGAGCTACTCCACACACCAGCGCTGTTTACATTGAAAACAATGGACACCCAATGGCAGACGTTAGCATATAGGCTAGCGGAACATAATGAACTTACCAGTGCAATGAGACAGCACATTAGCTTGAACATGCCCTCCTGATTAGACTCTCTAGTGTTTCACACTAGTATTTTCTGTCAACAATCGCCAAATTATATATCAATACTTAAAAATGTATAATTAATGTACCGCCACGGTGATTCAGCCACACTGGCGTCCTTTTGGTCTCCCTCACTGGCGCGAGCATGGAGAGGCGGGTCTAAACACTATTGGCTAGGGTGTAGTAATACTCAGCCTTATAAACTAATGCCAAAACAACATGCCCTCATATTGGTTGATATCAATTTCTACAGCTTAAAGCATTTATTTATACTTAGATATAGTCACACGTATTATTATATTCAAATAATTCACATGTATTATATAATCATTTGTATATAACTACCAAATGTATTTATTGTATATTTATTTCCCTCAAGACTTATTTATTTATGCTATTTATTGCCCATTTTACCTCTGGGTTACACATAGCTTTTTGCCGTAGAGGCTGCGCGCGCCCTTGAATAGTCTGGATAACATACATGGGTAACTCGCTGCAACTTAATCTTTCCCGTTCAAGGGCCGAGCTCAGAGGGGTTGGGTCAGAGAAGGCGGGAGATGAAGGGTTCTTTGAACCTGGATCAGTGCTTTTCGGTGGTGGGGAACCCGCCATGGAGGAGCGCAAAGCATCCCCACCAAGGTGTGCAAGGTCTCACCTGAGCCATCAAAAACACAGTCGCCCCCTCCACTCAAATTCTCTTCAAAAATTGCAGCAGAAGTCTGATGGGAAAAAATAAAAAGCAGGCCTGCTGGCCATCTGGGGTGCGCAAATGCATCCCCTCCCAATGGAGGGCTGTCTGTGTGTCTCAGAGAAAACGTTTTCCGTTGGCGCAAACAAGTCCGTGTTTGCTCTGCCGAACCTATCATTTGAATCAGGTTTACATGTAGGGCCCACTCGTCAGAGCTGCTACTAGCGATTGAATATGAGGCCGGGCTCACATCCATAAATCGACTGCAAGGCGATGCAGTGTGGGTGAACTCACTCCACCTTGCTGATTTATGTAGACCACCATTGTGCGATTGTCTAACCAGATGCGCACATCTCTGTCCCTCACCAACGAGGACAGAGAGCACAGAGCCAGTAGGACTGCTCTGAGCTCTAAGCAGTTGAGGTGTTTTCCGGTCGGAGGCCACACACCCCCCACCACTCTGCCCTTGCACATCCCCCATCCCGACAGACACGCGCCTGTATAGACGGGAAGGAATGAGGTCACCCAGCCCAAGGGAGCTCCCAGCAGAAGTCTGGCTGGGTCTCTCCAAAAACCAGGTCCTCTCATAATGACACCAGGATGGTCAGGCGGACATGGTGTTGGGCCTCGGGTCCAGCCCGAGTCTTGCAAACCATCTCTGCATGCAGTGCATGTGTAATAGACCCAACGGCACTACTGCATGCGCTACTGACATCAGTCCCAGCAGAGTCATAACTCCTAATGCTGAAAACGTGCGTGAAGACTGACAGCGGTCTAGTTTGCACAGTAGAGCCTCTCTACTCTGGAAAGAGACTCGCTGTCATGGCAACCGTGTCTAGCTGAAGGCCCAGATAGACAGTCTGCTACGGAGGCCACCGTGCACTCTTTTTTGAATTCAGAGCAGAACCTAGCGCTATGAGATGTTCCATCATCATACCTGTGTAAGACATGGTCATGGTAATCGATCCGGCTAGTATCAGGAGATTGTCTATGTAGACTAGAACCCTTATTCCCCTGCTCCTGAGTGGGGACAGGGCTGACTCCAACAATTTCTAAAACACCCGAGGTGCCTGAATGCAGCCGAACGGCATCCTCTGGTATTCATAGCATTTTCCTAGAAAAGCAAACCTGAGGTATTTTCAATGTCACAGTACAATAGGAACATGAAAATAGGCAACCCTCAGGTCTATGCTAATACAGTGATCGCTCTGATGAATGCATTACATCAAGTGTCCGACTGTCAGTATACGAAAAACCTCTCTAGGTTAATGAACTGTTTAAGACCCCCAGGTCTAAGATCGGTCTCAACCCTCCTGTTTCCTTCGGAACCAGGAAGTAAGAGAATAAAGACTGTGTCTCGGTTTCCCCACCGGAACCTCTGACACAGCCTCCCCTCTTAAAGAACTGAGAGATCTCACTCTCCAGGGCATCTCTCTTGCTCAGAGATGACATAACTGTCTCACTGGTTTTCCAAAAGGGGGGGGGCGAGACTGGGGGGCATATCCATTCTGGAAAGACCCATATCTCTCGCCATTCGAGATAGTGGCGAGAGTGGGCGAGCAACCCGTTGAGTCACAGAGTTTAGAAAACAGTAGAAACTCTTCGCCCACGGGGGAAGTTCGGACAGTGTGGAAAAATGGGGAGAGAGGGAAGGTCTCAATCCCCTCATTCCTCAACAGCCATCGAAGAAATAGACGAAACTGGAAAAAAAGGCATTATTTATTCATTTTTTTCTTCCTCTGTGTGTCTGGGCTGAGAGAGAGGTACCACTGCGCTTAACAGCGCGTAGTGAGCGAGGAGGGGGGCCCCTCCCCTCTCCCTTTCACACACACCAGAGCTGACAGGCATGGGAAAGGGCCATGAGATACAGAGAGGGTTGGTTGAGACTTTAACAGCCGCATCCCGGCACTAGCTTGTGACTCGGCATTAGCCAAGTTTAGCAAGGAGCGGGTGGCAAAGGAAGACCATATACACTAACGGACACGTGACCGGGTTCAGATAAAGATGTACATACCTCTTAATCAATGAGCGTGCTCATTTCATCAGTGTTAAAGGACGCAAAAACAACCCGTTTAATAGAGGAGAGTCTCCCTCTATTAGGTTTCGCTTTCGATTCCTCGATAGCATTACCCACAACAGATGGAGGTCACACTGCTAGAGTGAGACACATCTTAAGTAGTCATAGTGCAGCCGGAACAAGTTCTCAACTGGAGTGAACAAAGTTCTATCCAGAGTGAGAGATGCCAGGGCCGAGGACAACATGGCAGTGTTGGAGGCCGCTCCACCAGACTACGTGCCCAACACATAAGATTACTCTGCCAGTGTAGCGTGAGTTTTATCTTTCGACTCAGTGAAGGTAGGCTTCTGGGTGGTCGACCAGGCTGTCGAACCGGTGACCAGGAGTGCGGCCGGGGATTGGTCGAAGTGGGGAATACCGCTACGGACTACTTCCTCTCTCCCAGCAACTTCGGTGAAAGCCAAGGTAGCCCTTCACCGGAGCGGAGAGTTGGAACGGGGCCGGCCAGGACCATTCCAGGTAGTTAGCTAGGCCCCCCATGCGGTTCCTTAGAGGCTGAGGTCTGAACACAATCTAGGTCTGCCACGACCTCTTAGCTTCTTCTTTCGTAGCTGGTGGGTAGGGAACGCCTAGCCAGTCGGCGGCGATCCAAATAATGGAAGGCAGGTCTCGATGGAGTGAGGGCAGAACGGGTTTGGGTGCCACAGGCACCACCGCTGCTTCACCTTCCTCGAACTCGGAGAAGTCATCCTCCTACTCACCCGAAGAGGAGGAAAAGTGCCAGCTCTAGCACATGGTCCCACTGGGGCCAGTAGAGCTGACGGCACCCCCGCACTCAGTGATAGCTCCATTTGAGCCATGTGAGCACGTGGCGCAGACCCCTCGTTGACTGAGGCCAAAAACCTTGCTAGCCTCCTCTATTGGAGCATGTTTGGCGAAGAAGGCCTCCCTCCTAGCTAGGAGTTAGGAGGCATGGTGGAGGCAAACCGCGCGTGGATTAGGGAGCAACGCGGCCCCCGTGTGTTCGACTCCCAGACACGCTACGCAGTGAGGCGAGGGTAACGGCACGCTCTGTCGAATACGCCGACTGGGAAGACATACTAGTCGACGGAGTGTATATCCGGTATACACAAACTAACGTCGTCGATAAAGATTATGTTTTCGAACCGTATGCGGCTGAAGAAAAAGGGAGAACGTTATGGCGGGGCGGGACCCCTTATATAGTTGCGCAGTCAATGGTAGGAAGTCAAAGTCAAAGTCAAAGTTGTTTATTTATCATATGCATCGAATAACATATATCATCCTATGCAGAGAAATTATTTTGACATGGCACGGCGATTCTATGTAGTGGGCTTATAAACAAGAATTACAACAATATAAGAATTTTTAAATAATAATGACAACAGTAATAATAATAATAAAATGCTATGTACTGAGCAGTGGTCTGGAAAATGTACAACCGTAGAAGTAGTAAATATTATAGATTGGCATGGAAAATTGCTTTTAAAGGTGCATTTGAATTCTGCTACATTAGCTGTAGAGAGCATAAGGTAAAGAGAGAGTGTTAGTGCTCAACAAACGATTTGCGATCAGTGTCTGTGTTCCATGTTGAGGAGCCGAATGGCCTGTGGGAAGAAACTGTTTTTAAGTCTGGTGGTCCGTGCCTTGATGCTCCGGTAACGTCTACCAGACGGCAGTAGTGAGAAAAGTTCACGGCCTGGGTGGCTGTGGTCTTTGAGGATGTTCTTTGTTTTCCTAAGGCATCGCTTATGGTAGATGCCTTGCACGGAGGGGAGGCAGCAGCCAATGATGC
>JACXGM010034354.1:0-12001 GCA_016801145.1 Umbra pygmaea | reverse complement strand
TAACCTTTTGCCGTCACTCGTGTCCACACATGTCGTTGTGCTAATTTGGTTTACCTAAAACAAATATCTTGACAGCTAACATACATAAAAAACGACCTTATAAAGCAACTTCACCGAAAGCTCTTACCTGAAATCAATAGATGCTAACCAGGACGAAGAAATAGCAGCTTCGGAAATTCTTCCGAATTATAGCTAGCCCAACGTCTACTCTGTCCCCGAAATTCCCATTGGTCACTTGGAGTCAGCTGATACTTGGCAGGAATTTTACACCAAATTAGATTCGCAAACCTGTAGAAACAGATTCGTATCCGTAGACAGCTATTTGCATCCGTAGACAGTGATTTGTATCCGTATACACTGATTTGTGGGTGTAATTATTAAGTTGTGTATGTGTAAATATTTTTTGAATACTTGCAACAAAGAAAGTTTTGTACAGATACAAATTTTAAATTCTTGCAAGTATTTAATCACGCATTCACTGATTTTTACATACAACTACGAAAGGCAAAACCGTCGAGTGGATTGTGATTTACAGATGTACAAATCATATTATTTACCCACAAGACATTTGGCGGCAATTTGATCCCATACTGATTTCCTTTCATTACCTGGCTTCACTAAACCTAACAATTGCGATAGATACGAGACGTCACGAACGTGGTTATCAATTCATTAAATCAACCCAGGATTTCCCAATTTAGTGACAAGCGCGTTTACATAAAAGGGGCGGTGTGTGCATCATGGGACCAATCGCAGACACGGACAAGTCTATGAGAGCCGCATATTTCGCTCCACTGTAGTAAATTATAATTTTAGATAAATTTGAAGAGCATATAAAATATAATCCAGGCATAAAGCAAGAAGTAAAACTGGGAGAAAATGCCACCAGTGTATTTATAAGTGCCTCAGGCTCATCGATATCACTGACTATAATTACAATTGTGTGTTCCATTAAACAAGTGTTGCTTCATGCCAGGCCCGGCGGGAGAATTAACTGCGCAAGGGGGCACCCAAAATTACTAAGGGGGCACACATATTTCAGATCGGTAATAACACAATGAATAATGTTGATAGTATGTAGTGGAGTGGACAGTAATAATTTGTAGCTTGTAAATACACAATGCATTCAATTGCAGCCAGACACACGGCTATCTTGCCATTATAAAACATGTTAGACTGCTTTATAACTTCTGCTAAGAAAAGTACCTAATTTCCATAGGCCTATAGCTCACATCACTACAGTTCCAAATATTGCTCAAAATCTACCCACCTTCGTCAATGTATTGCAAAAAGCAGTTATTCTACTATAACAACATCAACAATAAATTAGACATTATAAACGAAAAATGTCAAATGTCATCACCTCAATCCCGCAATAGACAATCAAAAGCAATTAAGAAAATAACGTATTGCCAAGCCATTTTCCACCATTTCCACAATCTTGCAAATTACACAATAATTAAAAAGTGACAATGCTGATATTTCTTACCGGATTCAGAAAAGTTTGTCAGGCACACGCACCTGCAAGCAAGGCTGTATAGGCGGCAAGACAGTTTTACTCTGCTGCAGCTAGGCCGATTGGCATCGGCGGTCGAATGTCCCGGTGTTACCGGCAATGTTGGCAAGGCAGCCTCTGTGGCTGGCGTCTCCATTTCCGCGCCACTTTGAGTTGAGGATGTGCAAAACCACTTTCTAAAAACCATAATTGAGCTGTGGAACTTCTTTCCGGTGGAAACAATCTACTAGGCTATACTTGAACGTAATCATCCATTTCAAATTGTGCCCGCCTTTCTACTGTGTGAAGGCCAATCAACGTATGATTTTTACAAATGTGTGACTTTTTTATGTTAACCCGCTGGTTTTGATTACTGTGCAGCGGCACAGTGTAATAATCAAAGCAACAAATCGCAGCTAGGCCTGACTGTGGAGGGATTTGTATTACACATAGGCTACTGGAATCAAAACTGAGGGTAAAAATTCTAACTGAGGGGGCATTGCCCCCTTTTGCCCCCTCTTGCCGCCGGGCCTGCTTCATGCTGATGGTGTAAATAAAAAATGTACAGGGTGTGTAAATTAATCATTACAGTACTTGGTTGTTTAACAAGTTCTCTAGGAAATAGGAATAGTAAATGTATGTACTATGTTCTCGATATATGGTCTCTACGGAGAAAGGGGATACACTGATGTTGATCCGTATCAAACAGACCATACATTAAAATACCTTTCACAAACAAACGCAACACTATGCATAAAGTCTATACCTGTAAGCGCACAACTTTGATGTATCGCACTGCACTGGCACATACGGATCAAGATTAGCTGCTGAATGTGTTGGCCTATTACGCCCGTCAGTCTACTACACTGCTCGTCTCCCGTGATATTCGCTGGGGTCACGTTGGCGCCTGTAGGCGTGGATCTAGATGTACGAAAAAAATAAGAATTTATTTAAAATGAACAAATATTATAATTAGACCATAATAGACTAAGTTTAAAAAAAACTTTGCCAAGGCTATAACAAAAAGTGCATTATGCATCTGATTTCTGGGTGTGCCAGCTGCCTCTTTGGGTGGCACAAGCACACCCTGGCACACCCGTGCCTACGTTATAGCTTTGGCTATTTATTTATTTTACTTAGGTAGAGTGCCTTGCGAAAGTATTCGGCCCCCTTGAGCATTTCGACCTTTTGCCACATTTCAGGATTCAAACATAAAGATATAAAACTGTAATTTTTTGTGAGGAAGCAACAACAAGTAAGACACAATCATAAAGTGGAACGAAATTTATTGGATATTTCAAACTTTTTTAACAGATAAAAAACTGACAAATTGGGCGAGCAAAATTATTCAGCCCCCTTAAGTTAATACTTTGTAGCGCCACCTTTTGCTGTACAGTAGCCTACATATTTACAATTTCCCTATACATTAAAAAAACAGCTATTCCGAACCCCCCCAAAAATACCTGTTTTAGTGCAGGGTGATGTCCTACCTCCTTGCAGAAATGTTATTTTGTTATTTTTTTCATCTGATTTCTGTCTGTAATATTTTTAGTTTACCAAAATATAGTCAGTGAAAAGTACCCAACTTGAGACGCGATATCTCCGGCTGTCATTAATCCACATGGACAAACCACTACTCATTGTTTGCATTGGCATTATTTTATCAGTGGAACTCCCTCTTTCCAACCATATTGGTACCATGTCGGTATTGTGCAGCTTTCATTGCAGAGTTGCTATTTTGTCATTTTCACGTCCTACTTCCTGTCTGTAATGTGTTTAGTTAAAAAGGCAAAAGTCAAAAAAACATGACCAACTTCGAGGCGCGATAGCTCCGGCTCTCATAAACCCACATGGATGAGCCAACACTCCATATTTTCGGCTGTTCTTCATCTTTCCAACGTTCCAAGCTTTAGTTGCTAGCATGTACGGTTTGTGAGATAATCGCAATACATTCACTAAATTCGTTAAACTGAGAGAGCTTGCTGTTCACAGACACCAGAATGAACGAGTTCACAGTAACGTTCATCAGCCAGTAATACAGTAGCCTACATTCAGTTCACGTTCGCCAAAAATATGAACGAGTTCATGAAGTATCATTCAATGAATGCGTTCTGGCGCAACACTGATGAGGGCCACACCATGAGTTTCTCTACATTTATGCCCATAGCAGCCAATGACACAGAGGTATTCTTTGCAGTATGAGATGGTGCATTGTCACGCATTAAGATGATTTTGCTACGGAAGGCACAGTTATCTTTTTGTACCATGGAAAAAAGTGGTCAATCAGAAACTCTATAGACTTTGCTGAGATCATTTTCACACCTTCAGGGACCCTAAAGGGACCTACCAGCTCTCTCCCCATGATTCCGTCCCAAAACATGACTCCGCCACCTCCTTGCTTATGTCACAGCCTTATTGGGACATGGTGGCCATCCACCAACCATCCACTACTCCATACATCTGGACCATCCAGGGTTGCACGGCACTCATCAGTAAACAAGACTGAAAATTTGTCTTCATGTATTTCTGGGCCCACTGTAAACATTGCTGCTCGTGAGCATTGGTTAGGGATGTCAGAAAAGTAGGTTTATGCACATCTGCAAGCTTCTGGAGGACACCTTGAGGTTCGCAGGACTCCAGAGGTAACAGCAGCTTACTTACCGGAAAAACTGAACTGCCAACTCCTTTGAGTGTCTTGTCGTACAACCGAACGCCATGGCCACACCCTAAACGCCCCTTTGCTTTATTGCCAATTTTTAAATCAGCAAGACCATAATTCAAAAAATGAACATCATTATGTATTGCAGAAGGCTTAAATCGAGCGATTGAGACCAAATACTCATTATGAAAACGTTTAGTGAGGTAATAAATCAAAGGAGAAGTGTCTTTCCTTCTCATAGACTACTCTGTAAAAAATTGCATCTTGCGGTTTCAGATTTACTTAACAATATTATGTTTGATTTACACAGGTATGTTGTGTTTCTCCTCATTTGTGAGGATTTGATTTAAACACTGGAATTCAGATAGAATGCAGGTTTAAGGCACTTCCGCATTTGCTTCACTTTGCCAAACCGGATGCTCGCCCTGTGGTAAGTTGGTAACTTTGCCTATTCCGCAATGACCATGGTATTACCTATCCCTTGATTTTGTCACCGATCTTACTCGTGCACAGGGTAACACAATGATCTTGGTGGTTGTGGACAGATTCTCCAAAGCATGCCGCCTGATCCTACTCTGTGGTGTTCCCATGGCCCTGCAGACCGCTGAAGCCTTATTCACCCACGTTTTCCAGCATTATAGTGTTCCGGAAGACATAGTGTCGGACAAAGGTCCCCAATTCATGACATGGATGTGGAGGCCATTTATGGAATGGCTGGGGAGTACGGTCAGTTTGACCTCCAGACACCATCCTGAGAGTAACGAGCAGATGGAACGGGTCAACCAAACGGTGGGTAGGTTCCTTAGGTTGAATTGCCAAGACTGGCTTGTGACGTAGGGGGAGTGTTTACCATGGGCTGAATATGCCCAAAATGTCCTCTGCCATTCTTCTACTGTTATCACCCTTTTCCAGTGTGTCTTGGGGTACCAGCTGGTCCTGGCTCCATGGCATCTGAGCCAGACCAAGGTCCCCGTGGTGGATGACTGTTTCTGGAATTCAGAGGATACGTGGGATGCTGTCCATATGCATCTTTAGCGCACCGTGTGCTGTCAGAAGGTCCAGCTGGAATGCTGCCGCAGTGTGGCACTGGTGTTCGCAACAGGTGACTGGGTCTGGCTCTTGACCTGCACCTTCGCCTGACCTGCTGGATCCTGGGTCCGCAGTTTGTAGGGCCATTCAAAATTTTGAGGAGAGTGAACAACATGACCTACAAATTGCAATTATCTTGTTTCATGTTTCCCTCCTCAGGCCAGTGATTACAGGCCCTCTCCATGATGCCAGGTCATTGGATTCCCTTCTCCTCCTCTGGAGCTTGAAGATGGTCTCGCCTACTCGGTTCGAGGAGGTGGAGGGTTGGACTCCAGTCCCTGGTGGACTGGGTGGGTCACAGTCCAAAGGAGCGGTGTAGGGTTCAGTCCTGGAACATCTTGGATCCCTCCCTGATCCAGGACTTTCATTGGCGACGCCTGGACTTGGCCTGCACCGTGCCCTTGGGGTCGTCCCCGGGACCGGGGGCGGTCCGCCGCTGGAGCGGCGCGTATAGGAAGGGGTACTGTAATAACTCTTGATCAAATGGCTAGACCCCCCGATGCGCATCGGCTCCAGTGCTCAACAGCTCCAGTCTTTTGAGATCACCACCCCCATACCACACCCGTCCTGTATTGTCCTTATTGCCCTTTTGTGTATATATTCCCCTTGTTCCTTGTGTGTCTTGTGTGTAATTGCTACTTACATTCTTGCCAAGCAGGTACGCTACATCCCAGGTGTTTGCCGGTTATCTTTGTTTGATTAGAGCTGAAGTCATTCCCAGGCAGTTGCCTGACTGTCTAGTTCTTGTTAGTTCTATTCTATTAAGGCCTGCGTGCCTATTTATTGTTTTTGTCTGTTTAAGCAGTTCATTAAAAGCACTGTTCTACTATCCAGTGTACTACTCCTACACTCAACATCTCAACTACTTAATACTTACAAAGAAAAGTCAGTGTTTTGTTACATAAAAAGGCACCTCACAGACCTATGACAAAGCACTACACGTTCAGTAATAAAATGCATCTAATGGCTTTACATTTAATCCCATTTCAACACTTACCTCTCCTCAGGGCCAGAGTGGGTCTCATTTTATTTGCATCAGCCATGAAGGTAAACTATCAAAAATTTTGCCAATTAACAACTATTTTATTTGACAAATATAAATATAGGACTTCCAGCTGATGGCATGAACTAGTGGCAATTAATTGATCAGAAATTATAGTCAAAACATGATTAATTATGGATGAGCTAAATGTTTCATCATTAGGACACTGAATTAATGGCTGCTGAAAAATTGGTTTTGCGGTTGTATGTGAATAATTAATTACACATCAGTCATTTTCAACAGTGATAGACATTTGCGACATAATATCTTTGATATACATATTTTAATCAACGTAATGCCGCCTTGGGGATCAAAAGCATCAAAATCCCTGGGTGTTCTAAACTTTTTAGTTGTGTGCTACTGTACCACTGTGTGCTAACACTACTAGGCAAAATATCCTCAGTAAAACAAAAATTGACTGAATATGCTCATTTTTAAATTTGAAGAATGCGGTTGTATTTTGCCCATTTCAGAAGACTAATAAAATATGACAGTATAATGATGAACTAGTGATGAATTAGCCTACCACTTTTAATATTAAGTGAAATCTTGATGGACATTTTCCATTTTAATAATTTAGCAGACCCTCTTATCAAGAACGACAGTGAGTGCATACATTTAGGAGAAACTAGGTGATACAAACACAACTTAGTAGTAAGAGGTAATAATGATTAGTAGTACTGCTCTTACTAAGAGCATTCAACATATGAAACATTGAATAGTCAGAAACAGTGCTAGAGAAGTATTGTACAGATAACAAAATTATTTTAAGATAACAGAAATGGAATACAACTAATTTAAGTATGATTTCTGAGAGTGTTTACATGGCCTAAGCCTATACTTTTTTCACTAATCCATCTGCCTGGCTCTAGTCTAACCCATTTAAAAAGGTATCTTTTGATATGAATGATGTACAAATATGTATGAAAGGCAAACATGTTTTCCATCTAATATCTAATAGTTACAAAAATATCACTAGCAAAACTGTGATTAAGGAGCTCAGCTTACTTCAGCCGTGTAGGCGAGTTGAACCATTTGTGTTGCCCGTTCACATGAGTTGTGCGTTCATACTTCAAATCTTTCCTGACGGCAGAAAAAGACGAAGGTGGTGGGGGGGTCATTAACATAACAATTTGCTTTTGTTACGAGAATTCACACCTTTAAAGACAAAGAGTGTGCACAGATTTCTGACCAATCACAGCACACTGTCTTCCAGGTGACATTGAAATAAATGCCATGCTCATCACAAAGCACCCCGTAAAACACAAAAACATTTAGATCGTTAGGTGACACCTGTCACAATTTCTACCACTTTCGCCTGGAAGTAAACAATGCCTTTAAGACAGAGACAGAAAATGTGAGGTAGGAAAGGTAATCAGAGAAGGTGCAATTTCTTTAAGACAGCAAGGGAAGCTCGGCTTCCCCTAAAATGTAAAAAATGAATGGTCAAATATGTACTATTATGTTGACTAAAAATGTGTTAGAACATGTTCATCTTGAAGACAAGTTAATTCAGAATCAGCTACATACAGTATAGCAGGTCGACTGACTCGATTTCTTTCTCATACAATCATGTAGCGTCACGGTACATTTCCCTGTTGAATCCTGGCATCCATGGACTACAATGGGGCTGCTTTCAACAGTTTTGTTCATGCTTCAAAACTAGATGCTCATTGGAAAATGCTGCGATTATGTTCTGCCCAGAGACGCTCAGCGCTCAGCGTCTCTGGGGGTGAATGGGGGAGTGGGCTGGCCTGGACTCCGGACTTCTGCGTGATGATTGGAGGGTCTGTCGAAAGACTGCATGTCATTTTGATTGACAGCAATTTTGTACTATAAAAAGTTGCCGAAGCTATTTGAGCTCACTCCCATCGTGGGTTTTGCAAGTGTAGTTGAAAGTAGTCCTTTTTTCTTGGTATTTGCATGGCAAAATTTCTAAACCAGTTTTCATCATACAATTTATACAATTATACAACACATTCATGTTGATTCAGGGAGACTGAGGTCTGAACTTCAAGTCCTGTATTCAAATCAGGACTTGCTAGTGTAACAAGGGAAAGCTGTGTGATTACATGGTGTTCCTTAAAAATATGGAGTTGGACAGTGCAATGCCTCAGCTTTACAATCTGTTCTCATTAGTGGCAACAATTGGAGCTACATCTGCAGGTGTAGAAAGGAGCTTCTCCTGTTTAAAGCGGCTCAAGTCCTACACTTGTAACACAATGGGCCAAGGCCGTTTAAGCAGCCTAGCTCTGCTGGCCGTTGAGAGAGGAAACTGGTCAAGTCACTGGAAAAGATGCCTAGTTGGTACGACAGGGTCACAAAACATATTTGAAAAGGAACGTACTGTAGGGCAGAATTTACATATAAATAAATTGACAATTTTTATGATGTAGGACGAAAATGAGCTTCCCCTCTGAAAGACCAGCAGTCGCCCCTGGATTAGAGAGTGGGCCACAGTACTGCACATCAACAGGACAGTGACCCACTCCATGCTACAGCAAGTATAGTAATGACTACATTGCTTTTTCCGACCCTGTTAAGCAGCCCAACAATCAGCAGCCCAGCAAGACTGGTCTTGATTCTCCGAAAGACTCACAGCTAATTATTACTATTTTTATTATCTCCTTCACACATCACAATCTTATTTTTGGGGCCTGTCTTGATGGTTTTGAGGGGTCTTTTTCTTTTCTTTTCCACTAGCTATTGTGTGAGTTTGAGGACTAGAGCTGATGCAAAGTGACTCGTCTGTTCAGCAAAAGAATGGCACTGCGGCTGGATCTCATTTGCTTCTAACGTACTGGACAGTTTTTGTTCACTTGAGCTCATGCAGAGAATTTGGCTGGCAATGAAGTGGACGCTTGTCACTTGGACTTGGCTCAAAGGGTGTGGGAAAATAGTAGAAGCATCTTCCATTTTTAAACCCAGCTTTAATGAGCATTAAATATGTACATGTTCCTTTTGTAAGCAATGTATTAAGCTTCTTACTTGACCCTCTCTCTTCCACCATCTTTCATACTTCTCCCCATTTTCTTTATACAAATTTATTATGTCTCAATCCAAAATTGGTTAAGTATTCGAGATGACAATGAGCCTTTAGGTCATGGCTTTCTGTTTATAAATAAACAAAATTCTCTGACTAGGAAGAGGATACAGTCTGAAATCTGAAAAAATCATTCTTTAACAAATTTAGCAACTACAGAGACAATGTATTTCTGACTTTCAAGTTTGTACCCAGGGTCAGAGTCTTTGTTCGATGTCAAGGGACTGCTACCCTACCTGTCTGATCTGAGGACAGTACACGCTCAGGTGAACAAGCAAATGTGTTGGATCATTACAACCAGAGTTTGAGATAAACTGATCTCATTGGGAAGTATAAGTACTAAAAAACACTAACCCAAAATAGACCTCCCCGGGCATTGTAGCTAAGGACAAAGGGACATTGCGAATGCTAACATCTGTGCAAAACCTTGCATTACCAAATGCCCCAAGTTTGAGCAGACTCTGCTGTCATCCTCCAAGGAGCAGCCATTTTGGATGACTCTCCCGGCACAGATGTTGCATATTAAAAAGTAGGGCTGTTTTAGAAGGAGAGTAACAGCAGAGAGAGAGGGACTGGCTCTCTGAGGCTTTCACCTGTTCTGTCATCCGAGAAGCCAATCCAGGAGAGGGGCCCGACTAACCGACCAAAAACAAAGTGACATTCATGATAAAGTCATTCTACTTCCTTTTTGACCCTGAGAGGCTGTAGGTTGGGACACATTTCTTAACAATTCACAGGCTTTAGTTTGGAACATTTTGTTTGTCACAAGTGCAAGTTATTATAGCTTAATACTATACATTTAATCACTATATCTAGAATTATTAGGGGTACATATGATGACAGTTTTTATCCACTTACAGAAAGTGTAGAATATTGTACAATCAATTAAATTAAAGGTATCATTTGATAAAAGTCTTTGCAGTGCTTTGTCCTCGGGTGACCCTGTGTCCATAAACAGCATTTATGTCTTGACTGCTGAGTGCTTTGAAATATAAAACAGAGCAAGTGTCCACAAGATGGAGACATTGACTAAACTAAAGGCTTTCAGTTAGCTGGTTGCATGTGAAACACTAATAAGCAGTGATGGAAAGAAGTTAGTGAAAAAATGTGACACAACATATTATAAAAGTTGGTTGATTTGGACTTATTGCTATGTACCTAACACAGTATAACAACATTGTTCTTACTGTACATTGCACTTGATACTGTGTAGAAATATCAATAAATATACATACAGTAGACATTGAATGATTTAAAAGGCTTTTGTCTTGTACTAAAAGAACAAACAAACAACTCATCAACAAAATGCAGGCGGCGGAGGTAGTAATAAATCCAAAGTTCATATTTCATCAAGTTTTATGGACCATGTTGTCCTAAGATCAAAGCACATGTGCTTTTTCTAGAAGCACTCCTCTCCTGTGCCTCTACATTAACAAGGGTGAGATTTCGGTAGAAGTTATTAAAATGGTAATTCACAGGTGACTTTCAAATATGTAATAAAAATGTATATATTAGTTATAGAAGAGCAAGACACGTGCCCTGTAAATCATACCATGTATCTACCTATTAAACCCATGTAACTACCACAGCTATGCCTGTGTTAATTACTTAGTAATTAACTACTAAGTAATAAGGGCAACGTATTTTAAAGTGTTAGAGATACAATTTTGGGGATGCCATTGCCTTTATTTTTTAATTAATGTGTGTGCATGTGCAACAATATAACTAATAATAAACTAGATTGCATGGACTAGTTAATATTTTAGCACAACTGCCCCAACAAACACATCCTCAGAGCTCTACATCTTCCTTTCTCTATTGGTACTGTAAATAATTCTAACAAATTATACAAGATGACTTTCATTTAAAGCACTGTTTATGCATTGTGTTTATTTACATTACATTCCTATAAAATCTATCAATATCTTTCAATAAGACCAATATTCAATTATTCAGTACTTTAGTAACCTTTAATACATGTTCAAAATATATATATTTTATATTAATAGCCTAATAAAGCACTTTTAGTAGATTTCTTCAACTCTCTCGATATTGGTGATTTTATACACAATTATAAGATGATGAAAAATATTGTTTACCTGCTCAAATTTGCTATGCATTGGCATTGTGGATTATTACACTGGCGCCACTGTCCTTAAATGGGAAAATGGGGCACAACCAGAGTAGTTGTAGAGATTCCTTTTCCCTTTGATATTTGTCACATTCAGTGCAGGACAAACATCTCCCACTCCAAATATTTAATTTATTCTTCATATGTGTATTCTTATTTTTGTTGTGATATCACAGTGTAAACAAAGCAGAACATAATATGGGCATTTTTATTGATTTCATTAGAAAGGAACAACAATACGTTCTGCATATTCATAGATAGATAGATAGGCTATGCTTTATCCATACATTTTAAATTTACCACTGTTATTTGGTCGGTTGTACTGGACACTAGGCCCACAGTGCAGGATACGATTGTGTGCATATTGTTGAGAAGGAGAGTCTTTGTCCTTGAGACCAAATGTGCTCCATCTACTTTTCAATCTGTATTTTGAATGAGGAAGGTGATGTTATTAATTTCAAATTCTCTGGGAGGGGGATGCCAAAATATACTTTGCTTGGTGTAGGGTCAACACTTTTCGTATTTCTGGGGGGGGGGGGGGG
>JACXGM010034353.1:0-12001 GCA_016801145.1 Umbra pygmaea | reverse complement strand
AATTTAGCTTAGAGAGTAGGTTAACATTCTGGCAATGATATCCATGGTAATCATAACTTTGGTCCCAGTTGTGTTCTTGCCTCTAGTTAGTAGATCTAGACAACACGGTAACTAGTTAGCTGTTAGCCTTACCTTTGAGCAGACGTATTTATGCTTCGTAATGTTAGACACATTTAACTGGGAGTGGAGCCGTCCACACCGTTTTATCCATTGTAGGCACCGCTCACGTTGTGTTTTCGGCTTTGGGAAGGGAAAGAACACAACTCCTCCAGACAATCTCTCGGGGTATCTAATGTCCGATTTACAAACGCCGTTGGCGCACTGCTTTACCGTCCTGTTTGGAGTCAATTTTTGTCGGACCTGCTCACATTGTAACGGTTGCTATGATGTGTGATTGGACAATGGCAGTTTTGGGGGAGGAGCCGGCGATAGGTCAATTGAGTCTCATCTTGCATTTGTCAAAGACAAGAGGTCAGAGGGGGCTTTCCAGGGTGTTTATGACAAAGCAGCAGATCTCAAGTCAGACCCATGAGATGAACCCATGAGAAAGCGTTGTCTGACCCAATTGCAGGATCCCCAAGAGCGCTACAGAAATCTGTCCATCACCTTTACGCTCAGCTTCTTTAGCAAGGCAGTGGTCATCTTAGAGGTGTGTTTGGGGTTGTTATCATGTTGAAATACTGCCTTGCAGCCCAGTCTCCAAAAGGGAGGGGATCATCCTCTGCTTCAGTAGGCTATGTCACAGTACAGGTTGGCATTCATGGTTCCCTCAATGAACTGTAGCTCCCTAGTGCTGGCAGCACTCATGCAGGCACAGACCATGACACTCCCACCACCATGCTTGACTGTAGGCTAGACAGTGTTGGCAGTTTACAACACTTCTGGGCGAACATAATAGCAGGGCTCTCAAGTGTCACGCATTGAGCGTGACAGTCACTCATTTCACTCTTTTGTCACGCACTCCCGCCACACATTGTATTTCTCACGCCTAATTTTTTTTGTATAAAATATTTAATATACCGATCTGCTCTCACTATGGAACTGGCAGGAATTTTTATGCACGTCTCCCCTGGATTGTCGAGCCTGCCACTTATCAGCCAATCACAAAAAATAAATGGGCTACATAATAGCCAATCAGAAAATAGCACTATTGTATCTGCGTAAGATTTAATGCAACAACCAATGAAAAAAATAATATCCTGTAAATGTTCACGTGATTCCCACTGGAAACGACTGGAGCGCCAAGCATCAGTTTGAGGACAGAGTAAGTCATGATCTCCAAATTCACAACTTGTTTGATACTAACAATGACTTCTTTGTATATATTAACTCCGTTTACCTGATCAATTTGGTCTTAAGTATTTTTGTCAATATTAAATAAATAAATATGGCTATGAAATAAGTCGTGAAATAAATAAATGACACAATAAATATATAAATATTTAAATATAAATATATAAACCTAGTCCAATAAAATAAATTGTTTTTTATTTCATAATGGTGTTTTTCAAAGCAAACCTTTTATTTATTTCAGGGGACTTTTATTTCATACTCCCACATTTATTTATTTCAAGGCACTCTTATTTCATAATGACACATTTCATAATATCCATTTGTTATATTCAAATGAATGGGGCGTGGTTATCTCACAGATTCAAACACACAGCACCCGTATGTTTGACCTTTGAAATACTCGGGCAAATAAGTGATCTTGAAAATATAGACATAGATTTCGAAGTTTTAAATAGTTTGAGAGCGATTGAGCTCCGTATTCGTGTGGAAGATGTAATAAGCTTATGAAGATATGCTTGCTTGATCTGGTCTATCAACCCGAGAAATCGCGGATCTGTTTGGTGTCACAAAGCATGATTCAGAGGAGATCGATTTATCAACCTGAGAAATCGGTGATCTGTTTGGTGTGTTACCCAGCACAATTCAGAGTCTCTAAATCGTGCTTTGTGACACACCAAACAGATCCGCGATTTCCAAGGTTGATAGATCGATCTCCTCCGCATCATGATTTGTGACACCAACAGATCCGCGATTTCTCAGGTTGATAGACCAGTCAACACAAAGAAAAACACAAACACAAAAAAACAGTGCTCAATCGGTTTCTGTGAGACCACGCCCCATTCATTTGAATATAACAGATGGATATTATGAAATGTGCCAATATGAAATAAGAGTGCCTTGAAATAAATAAATGTGGAATTATGAAATAAAATTCCCCTGAAATAAATAAAAGGTTTCCTTTGAAAAACACCATTATGAAATAAAAAACAATTTATTTATTTTATTGGACTGCGTTTATATATCTATATTTTAATATTTATATATTTATTGTGTCATTTATATATTTCAGGACTTATTTCATAGCCATATTTATTTAATATTGACAAAAATGGCTTTCCATAGCTAGCATTTATCTCGTGAACCGTATTTGCTAGCAACTAAAGCTTGATACCATTGGAAAGACGAAGATCAGCCGAAGATCAGAGCCAACAGCTATCGCACCTTGAAGTTGGTCATGTTTTTTGGACTTTTGCTTTTTTTTCTAAACACATTACGGACAGGAAGTAGGATGTGAAAATGACAAAATAGCAACTCTGAAATTATGTAGGACATCATCCTGCACAATACCAACATGGTACCAATATGGTTGGAAAGAGGGGGTTCCGCTGATAAAATATTGCCAATGCTAATAATGAGAAGTGGTTTGTCCATGTGGATTAATGACAAACCGTAGATATCGTGTCTCAAAGATGGGTACTTTTTACTGACTGTATTTTGGGAAACTAAAAACATTACAGTCAAACAAGGTTTTACAAAACAAAACATTTATTTTCTGTAGGATACGCACCTAACTGTGTAGGGGGCGGGGTTAATTTAATGAAATATCATTTCCTATTTTTCATGCATCGCTATAAAATGCGGCCCTTCATTTGGTTTTAAAAGCTCAATGTGGCCCTCAAGCAAAAATAATTGCCCACCCCTGTTCTAGAGCGTCGGGGGTCTTTCAAGGTCGTGAATTTGATTGTGGGAAGCCAAAATCGTGATCATGATAAAAAATATAGCTATTAATTGTGCAGCCCTACTGTCTTGAACCAATTTCGGAGGCTATCAAAGATCGCAGCCTTGTTTTTAGTGCTTCCAAATTTTAATGCTGATGCCGAGAGGGTATTTTCGATGGTTGGTTTGAACAAAACCTTAACACAAAACAGCTTGTCTCTGCACGGGACATTGTCCTCAATCATGAACTTGAAAATGTCTAGGCTTGAGCCGAACTGTTTCAAATATGGAAATTCTTCTGCAAGTCTGAGCAATTATTAATAACAACAACCAAAACACTAATATTTATTATTAATGAAACACCCCCATTCCCGCGACCCATCTAACCCGCCCCCCCCTTTGATCCCCTGACGGGGGGATGTCACTCTTGCCTGTCTTCAAAACTTGAGAGCCCTGTAATAGTGCAAATTAGTTCTGACATACTAACGTTAAAGGGACACTCTAGCCCTAAATGTCAGGTCTGGGCTCAAAATAGTAGAGAGAATCCAAAAGCAGAAAATGGTGATTAACAATAATGACTTTTATTGAAATAATCGGCATGAATGTTTGTGTAGGATACAAGAGATATAGTAGGCCAAATCCTCACGACCAGTAGGATGGTTCAGATAACTGGCTGAATCTATATGGAGCCAGGTTGGTTTGGCTGTATAGGCCCAGTGTGAATAGGTAGAGGAACGGTCAGATGTCCAGGGGTCACAGGCTGATATCTAGGAGAGCGTGGTCAGGTATCCATGGGTCACCGGCAGATATCCAGGAAAGCACAGCCAGGTATTTAGGGTTCACAGGCAGATATCCAGGAGAGCGTGTTTAGGTGTCCAGGGGTCACAGACAGATATCCAGGAGAGAACATGTAGCGGATTGTCACAGGAAGGATCTGGAGATAGGAACACGGAGAACTGGAATTCGCATAAAAACGACTAGCTACAAAAAGGCAGAAATTAACAAAAGGCACAATTCACAGATTGGCACGAGGAATTGGGCTTGGGACTTCACACACTGAGTAGTACAATACTCTGGCCAAGACTGATCACTGTCATCTCTCCTAAGAAGGGTAGAGCAGCCCAGATGTAGCAGAGGAACCGGTGCAGGTGATGATTAGCTGATGGGGACTGGTGCTTGAAAAGGGGTGCCTTCGTGTGTGACTGAAAACAGGTGAAACCGTGCTGGAACAGACATACAAACACAAAACATACCAGACACACACGCACGCACGCACGCACGCACGCACACACACACACACACAAGGGAATCCGAAGGGAGGGAAGGAATACAAAAGGAGAGGGGGAGACAGCTCAGGAGGGCAGAATTGTGACATTAAAACTCCTCAAAATTGTTTTCCAGGTGGTTTTATGCTACTATATTTTAATATTCCATTTTGGTATTCCTTGGTCGGTTAAAAATTGGTCAAAGTCTGCAGACTGTGCTGAGAACATCAAAATCGCTGATAAAAGGGAGTGGTGATGTAATTCATGGATGCTGATGTTATTGTTAATGATGGTCATTGTTGATTATACTGGTCCAACTTGTATGCTGATATGCACTTTTTCATACCCTATGTTGGTTACTTTGACGCTGCTGTCCATGCACTTTGATTTGGTATTTATTTGTCCTTGTTCTTTTACGGCTGTGTTCCAGTTGGATTGTGTGTAGAACTTGTATGTATTGTGTGTCTTGTATTGCTGCACAACAAAATAAAGTTAAAGTTGAAGTTTTCACAATATCCTGCTAAAAAATACCTTTTCAATGCGTTCTGCACTTCTTAAGCTGTCCTCCGTGGTTTTTGAGTTCGTTCTCCAGTGACGTCACTGATGAATGAATGAAACTACATGGCGAGATCATAAAACTGTGTACTCTGTCCGTGAATAGGCGTAATTCAAAGAAGAAAAAGTAGTGAATAAATAGTAGCTGACTGTATACAAATAATTAGAGCGGGTTTATTTTCAACAATTGCGAGTGGAAGTGATGAAGAGCTTGACAATTTCAATTATGATCAGGTTTTATTCAATGGCAACATCCTGAATGGCAACATCCAACCATACCAGTTTGACCCCGAATTGACTGATGAAGAAATGCAGCAAAGGGAATAACTTTTACTTGCGATTCAATCGTCCGCAGTCAAATTTGCCCCTGGTGAAGTCCAGTCTAAAGCAAACTTGAAGTGATGGTGTCTTTGTGCAAACTGCCCAGCTATGCCTACAAAGACAGAAAGTGTTTGTTGTAGAGAGTGGTAGAGGGATCAATTTGTGTTCTCTACTAGGGCTGGGAGGTATGGCTTAAATTTAATACCCCGATATTTTTCAAATGTTTGACGGTATCACGGTATTTAAAAGTATTTAATTGTTTAAGTAAAGGGTTGAAAGAAATTAATTTGTTCGTTCATTATGATTTGTGTTGGAACACCAATAAACAAGACTGAGTAAGTAAAAATAGTGATATTGTTTAAATCTTTATTAAATGCAGGAATACTAATAAATAACCTTGCAACCGCAAAAAAACAAGCCTATCCACTGTCTATGGCTTTAGTACTGAACCGTGGCATGTCATGGCACCACCACAGTACTTGCTTAGGTTTATGAATTACAAGAAAGTCCCACTGTCATTTAACTAGATTAACTACTGGTATACTTCTGACAATCAAATTGGTTTCACAGGTTCTGGGCGCGGAAAAATAGCCCTTGAACTCATGCCAAATAACCCCCATAAGCTTTTTTCCCTTGTTATAACATCGGTCGAGTGGCTTAGTGCAGGCGCTAATAGAACCAAGCGTGTATACGCCGTCAACAGCATGGCAAAGGTGTAGGTGGCAGTATAACGAAAGGCTGAAGCACATGTTAGCCAATCAGATTCCCAAAAATAGCCAAATGAAAATGTAAACATAGGTCGCACTTTTGGCGCAGGTGCATGTTCTGGCGCATACTGTGACGTCGGCTGCCTAAACCTCCGTTTTCCTTTGTTTACATGCCAACGGAGTTTTCAAAAATCTCCACTTTGGCCGGAGTTTTTAGAAAGAATCGTTTAAGGGCGAATTCTCTGTTTGCGTGTAAACGAAGGGCACAAACAAAGGGAAATATCTCAGTTTTTCAAAATAACCGTCCGTGTACGTGTAAACGGGATCTTAAACCAAACAATGTCCACACTATCGACGTTGCACCCTTTTTAACAACACATTTTTCGCTTGCTGCTGCGCAGATAATTCTACCTGACCCCTCCATTGTTTTTTTCCACCGTTTATCTAACTTCCAGGTGTTTGTTTCTCACGTGTGTTTGTGTGTGTCACGCAGTGGGCATTAAGATTTTAGGGGCGCAGTTTATTCCAAAATAAGATTATTCTCAGTTGCTGCAGCCGGCGGAATGACATATGAAAAAAATACTGGTAACGAATATAGCGTACCGCTACATACATGAATACCGGTATATAGTTTTTTCCGGTATACCTCCCAGCCCTATTCTCTACCATCTCCAGTGAGGAAGATGACAATGTCTTTTTGTTAGAGGATCAAGGTTTTACTGCCCACATGGACTGGGGAGTATTGGAAACATTCATCTCCATTCCCAAAATGAACTGGAAAAAACAACCAAAACCTTGCCTGGGCCCCGAAGAAAAATGAACAATAAGTAAGTACTGTACACTTACCATGGTATTGCTAGTGTTACAATCTAGCTCCCATAGGAGGGGGACATGACACCCTACTGTTCAGAAAACCCAGCTGGTCAGCAAAAAAGGTATGGGATCGAGGGTGCGGGTAAGGACACAGACAAAGCAGTACCGTTTAACAAAAGGGCTTTAATTATAAATTATATTTTTGGGAGGAGAGGCTGAACAGGACCAAAGAAAAGAATGTAAAACAAAGGGTAACTCTTATGTGCTCTAAACTAACACATACACAGAATTACACCTATACTGGCACACGAGTGAGGCACCCTATCCAAAGTACAGGTGTGGTCTGTCCAGGTCTTGCCTAGTGTTTTTAACAGGGGAGTTACCCTACGGGTGGTGTAAGCCCAGGACATCTTGCCTAACACACTCCCAGGTGTGTCCTCTCGCCCTCTGGGAACACAAAAAAAACCAAAGTGTTAATACAATGACACAACAATTGGCAAGAAACACAATACTAAACACTACAACACTGTCACTCTACATAGGCCTATCACTCATACTAAAAAAACAAAGCTCTCACTCAACCTAACACTGTCAAAAATGCACAATGATACTAAACACACAAAAATAAGGCAACCTGACACAGAGTCACCTTATACCACCAGAGAGCAACCTTACACACAGGAAGAGAGTGAGAATACAAACACATTTCACACCAACCAGCCCTAAGGCAGTACTCAGACTGGACCTCCACAAAGGCAACCTCACACACAGAAAAGCAAGAGAAAGAATGGGGAAACAGATGGCAATTTATACTGAAGGGAAGGGAATGATAGGTAGTGTAGAATGGATTCAGCTGGGCTGGATAATGAAGGGGAGGAGTCAGTGATAAGTGATGATCATTACAGAATTGCACCACCTGGGGGAAACAGACACACATAGCAAAGACAAACACACAAAACAACAGGAACACAAAACAGGCAATACAGAAATACATGTGATCTTACATTGGGGGACGTAACACTAGCCGGCTAGCTAATCAGATAACATCCTTGGCTTTATCATCACCAATGC
This sequence comes from Umbra pygmaea, assembly GCA_016801145.1. Classification (NCBI taxonomy): domain Eukaryota; kingdom Metazoa; phylum Chordata; class Actinopteri; order Esociformes; family Umbridae; genus Umbra; species Umbra pygmaea. Next base: position 4,260 of record JACXGM010034353.1, on the reverse strand, counting down.
AATAATTTGCTTACCAATAATGGCTACGTTACAGAGTCAGGTTCATGATGGTACAGTAATCAGTTGTAGTGGTGTTGCTTACTAACATGATATTAGAGCTTGGTTCATAACGGTAATGTTTTGGTGAGGAATTGTTTACATTTTCGCTGCAATTGTCCTGCTAAATTGTCCTGCTAAAATTACAGTATGCAGACAAAGTTGTTACTGTTTACATAGACTCTGTGTAGAAATAGGAAAGAGCAGTAATGCTAGCTAAAATCAGTCTTATGTATAACACAATAGAATCGCTCTTCTACATTAATCTAAGCAACACATATATTTTATACTGTTTTAGCAGCCAAATTGATTGTCCCTTTTTATGTATTCCAGACAATATCGAATGGCATAATACTATTTCTTTTATGGAGTGGATGCTAGGATGGATAAAAAAGAAACAGAGTCGTTTTAACAGCCTGTGTGGTCAGATTCTTTAGAGAGAAATACCCATCTCTTGATGTTGAATACAAAAGATTTTGTGAGGCAATTGATCTATTGATGAACTGTCAAGTCATTTTTTTAATTTATAAAGCACATTTAAAAACAGCAGTTGCTGAACAAAGTGCGGTACACAGGTAAGAGTACACACATATAAAACAACAAAAATCAGACAGGACAAAATACACAGTAAAATACAAATCTCCTTATACTGACTCAAATGCCAGAGAATAAAAATGGGTTTTAAGATTACATTTAAATGTCTCTGTGGTAGGAGAGGACCTGACGCTAATCAGTAGCGTATTCCACAGTCTCGGGGCCACAACTGAAAAAGCATGATCACCCCTAGTTTTCATCCGAGACTGTGGGATAGCTAAAAGGGTTTTGTTTGACGATCTGAGGGTCCTGGGGGCATGATACAAAGCGAGAAGATCTGTGATATATAATGGAGCCAGACCATGTAATGCCTTAAAAGCCAATAGAAGCACTTTAAAATAAATTCTGTATTTGACAGGTAACCAATGAAGAGAGGCCAGTATCGGGGTGATATGATCCCTCTTTTTAGTGCCAGTTAAAACTCTAGCAACTGCATTCTGGACAAGGTGCAGACGTGACAATGACGATTGACAGATACCAGAAAACAGAGAATTGCAATAGTCTAGTCGAGACAAGATGAGTGCATGAATAACAATCTCCATGTCCTGACGAGTGAGGAATGGTTTTAGTTTAACAATGGTCCTCAACTGGTAGAAACTACCTCTGACCATTGAATTAATTTTTTTGTCAAATTTAAATTCAGAATCAAAGATGACACCTAGATTTCTTGCAGAGAGGTGTACATTTGTGATTAGGGGCCCAAGATTTACAACTAGTTCCTTGGTGGATTTTGGAGTGCCGAACAATAAAACTTCGGTCTTGCTGTCGTTAAGTTGGAGAAAGTTTTTTGCCATCCAACCTTTGATGTCTTATAAGCAGGTAAAAAGTGACTGCAAGGAGCTGGTATCACCAGGTTAGTGGTACATATAGTTGTGTGTCATCGGCATAACAATGATATGGAATATTGTGCTTACGAAGAATTGAGCCCAGAGGGAGCATGTACAGGAAGAATAAAATTGGCCCCAGAATTGACCCTTGAGGTACTCCACACTTTTTGACAGCTGTAGAGGAGGGCACATTTCCCATCTTAACAGAAAAGGTACGATCTTTCAGGTGAGAATTGAACCATTTTAAAGCCACACCCCTGATACCAACATCCTTCTTGAGACGATCTAAGAGAATGGCATGATCAACAGTGTCAAAAGCAGCACTAAGGTCAAGTAAAAGTAACATAGCACAGTTTCCAGTGTCACTGATCAGCAACAAATCATTTAGAACCTTAAGAAGTGCTGTTTCAGTGCTATGGTTTGGTCTGAAACCAGACTGAAAGTTGTCCAACACATTATTTTTACTTAAAAATTTAGAAAGATGGGCGAGAATAATCTTTTCCAGAATTTTGGACATAAACGATAACTTAGAAATGGGCCTAAAGTTGTTATAATCAGTGGGGTCAATGTTGTTTTTTATAAGAGGCTGTACCACAGCATGTTTAAAAGTTGGTGGAACAGTTCCATTTCTAAGAGAACTATTTACGACAGACAAAAGACTCGGACCAACCGTATCTAACACCTCTTTGAAAATACGTGAGGGTAGAATGTCAGAAGAACAATAGGTAGGCTTCATAAGTGAAACAATATCTACGAGTGTTGAGAGGGACACAGGCTCAAAGCAATGAAGAGAAGCTGTATTAGGCACACAATCGGGGTGGTCAAAATCAGTCTGGGAGATGTGAGATCTAAAAAGGTCCACTTTGCTAACAAAGAAACATAGAAATTGTTCTACTGTTTCAGGGGTAACAACAGGGACTTGAGTAACATGATTTAGTGCAGAGTTTATTGCACTAAACAAGTTTTTTGGGCTATGTGCATTTTTTGCTATAATATCTGTGAAATGCTTTGCTTTTTGTGCTTTGAAAAAACGATGGTAGGTTTCTCTGCGTTCTCTCAGTATTTCAAAAGATACTTGCAGTTTATCTTTTTTCCAAATCCTCTCTGCTTTCCTACACGCTTGTCTAAGGGCACAGGTCTCCGTGTTTAGCCACGGTTGAGCTTTGGCTTTGGGCTGATTCAGTTTAAGTGGAGCAATAATGTCAAGGATATCTGAGACAGTGCGATCAAACAGAGTAACTAGTTCTTCTGTACTAAGAGAAGAGGAAGTTGAGTCTGAAAGGTTGTTAAAAGGAGACACTGAAAAGGCATCGGAAAACTGGAGAGCAGTGGCATGATTAAGTGCCTGAATGTAGCGTGGTGGCATACAATGGTTTTGTAAAGGACAAGAGAGTGAAGCATTAAAAATCACAGGTTCATGATCAGATAGACAAATATCATCTACCTCAACATTTAGGACAGGAAACCCCACAGAAAAAACAAGATCAAGTGTATGTCTGTGTTTATGTGTTGGGCCGGTAACAAACTGAGTTAGATTAAAAGAATCCACAAGTTGAAGAAACTGGCCAACCAATGGCATTGATGGGCAACAAATATGGATATTAAAATCACCAAGAAGTAAAATGTTATCATAATTTGGAGTAATCCTTGACATAAAATCAGAAAAATCATGGATAAAATCTTTGTTATACTTTGGAGGTCTATACACAATAACACAGAGCAGAGGGCAGGCTAGATTGACTTTGAACACTTGAAGCTCAAAGCTCGAATAAGTGTTAAACGGCAGTGGATCACATTTAAAACGGTTCCTAAAAACAGTAGCCAAGCCACCGCACCTACCCATAGTTCTAGGGGAACTAAGAAATGCATAGTCCTTGCGACAGTGTTCTGATAGTGGGCTTTGATTGCCAGGATTAATCCAGGTTTCCGTAATAAATAAGAAGTCCAGTTCCCGAGATAAAAGGAAGTCATTTTAAATTAAAGATTTATTTGACAGCGATTGGGCATTGATTAACGCCATCTTGAAAGGGACAGTAGTAACCACAGACTGTGCTAGACACTCTTGCTTAATTAAGCAGTCAATACTACAAATAATGCCGTAGTTAATTCTCCGTTGTTTGCGGAAATGTGGTCTTACCAGACTCCATGCAGGCCGGATAATTTGTTCCGGGAGAATCGGTACAAGCCCGACATATCTCCGCTCCAACGAGCGTCGGGAGATGACTTAGCTCTGCCATGAGTAGAAGGACTGTAAATTAATGTATCATGTAGATATTTGAATAGATGTTTAAATCCAATTACACAACCTATTTATTGAATAACATTTTAACTTGTATATAGAAAAATGACCATTGTCATCATAAATTTGATTGAAATAGAAATATCTTACCCATAGTGTACTGTGTGAACACAGTCAAGGCTGTAATCATATTACATATTCGATGAGACACTCCCCCTCTAATATTTAAGTATGCTCAAAATGTCCCCACCAATATATTGATAGGCTAAATATATACAGATTTGGTCCCCCCCCCAATATATTCTGTCACAGTTTACCATATAGGAGCATTCTTGGTGTTTAACCTCTTAGTACTCACGATGCCAGCCGCGGGAGAGTTGGCCCAAAAGGTGAATAGAATCATTGCTCACAAGTGCAGATTTAACTCTGCATATACATGGCTTATATGTACAGAAAGCTTAGAATTTCACGAATTTAGCAAACATATCCGATTTACAATAGCTATAACAAGAATAAAAAGCCATGTTATTATGTGACATGAGTGCAATGTAAACAAAACCGGGA
>JACXGM010034352.1:0-12000 GCA_016801145.1 Umbra pygmaea | reverse complement strand
ACGAGAGGGTTGCCTCCCTGCGCCTGCGGGTTGCTGGGGGGAAAACTCTGACTGTTGTTTGTGCATATGCACCAAACAGGAGTTCAGAGTATTCAGCCTTCTTGGAGACCTTGAATGGAGTCCTGTATGGGGCTCCAGTTGGGGATTCCATAGTTCTGCTGGGGGACTTCAACGCGCACGTGGGCAATGATGGAGACACATGAAGATGCGTGATTGGGAAGAACGGCCTCCCTGATCTAAACCTGAGTGGTTGTTCGTTGTTGGACTTCTGTGCTAGTCATGGATTGTCTATAACGAACACCATGTTCGAACATAGGGATGCTCATAAGTGTACTTGGTACCAGAGCACCCTAGGCCGAAGGTCAATGATCAATTTTATAATCGTTTCATCTGATCTGAGGCCGTATGTTTTGGACACTCGTGTGAAGAGAGGGGCGGAGCTGTCAACCGATCACCATCTGGTGGTGAGTTGGGTCAGGGGGTGGGGGAAGACTCTGGACAGACCTGGTAAACCCAAACGGGTAGTGCGGGTGAATTGGGACATCTGGAGGAGGCCACTGTCCGACAGACTTTCAACTCACGCCTCCGGCGGAGCTTTTCGTGCATCCCTGTGGAGGTTGGGGGCATTGAACCCGAGTGGACAATGTTCAAAACCTCCATTGCTGAAGCTGCGGTGGGGAGCTGTGGTCTTAGGGTCTTGGGCGCATCAAGGGGCGGTAACCCACGGACACCGTGGTGGACACTGGTGGTCAGGGAAGCCGTCCGACTGAAGAAAGAGTCATTCCGGGATATGTTATCCCGGAGGACTCCAGAAACAGTTGCAGGGTACCGAAGGGCCCGAAGGGCTGCAGCCTCTGCCGTGAAAGAGGCAAAGCAGCGGGTGTGGGAAAAGTTTGGGGAAGACACGGAGAAGGACTTTCGGTCGGCACCAAAGTGCTTCTGGAAAACCGTCCGCCACCTCAGAAGGGGGAAGCGGGGAACCATCCAAGCTGTATACAGTAAGGTTGGGACTCTGTTGACCTCAACTGAGGAGGTAACAGGGTGGTGGAAGGAGCACTTTGAGGAACTCCTGAATCCTACTTCTGTGCCCTTTATATTAGAGGCAGAGCTAGAGGATGATGGGGGATTGTTGTCAATTTCCCTGGTGGAAGTCACTGAGGTAGTCAAACAACTCCACAGTGGCAAAGCCCCAGGGATTGATGAGATCCGTCCAGAAATGCTGAAAGCTCTGGGTGTGGAGGGGCTGTCTTGGTTGACACGCCTCTTCAACATTGCATGGAAGTGTGGGACAGTGCCAAAGGAGTGGCAGGCTGGGGTGGTGGTTCCCCTGTTCAAAAAGGGGGACCAGAGGGTGTGTGCCAATTACAGGGGTATCACACTTCTCAGCCTCCCTGGTAATGTCTACTCTAAGGTGCTGGAAAGGAGGGTTCGGCCGATAGTCGAACCTCAGGTTGAAGAGGAACAATGTGGATTCCGTCCTGGTCGTGGAACAACGGATCAGCTCTTTACTCTCGCAAGGATCCTGGAGGGGGCCTGGGAGTATGCCCATCCTGTCTACATGTGTTTTGTGGATTTGGAGAAGGCATCTGACCGGGTCCCCCGGGAGATACTGTGGGAGGTGCTGCGGGAGTATGGGGTGAGGGGGTCCCTTCTTAGGGCCATCCAATCTCTGTAAGACCAAAGCGAGAGCTGTGTCCGGGTTCTCGGCAGTAAGTCGGACTCGTTTCATGTGAGGGTTGGTCTCCGCCAGGGCTGCGCTTTGTCACCAATCCTGTTTCTAGTATTTATGGACAGGATATCAAGGCGTAGTTGGGTTGGGGATGGGTTGCAGTTCGGTGGGCTGAGGCTCTCTCTTTTTGCAGATGATGTGGTCCTGATGGCATCATCGGCCTGTGACCTTCAGCACTCACTGGATCGGTTTGCAGCCGAGTGTGAAGCGGCTGGGATGAGGATCAGCACCTCTAAATCTGAGGCCATGGTTCTCAGCAGGAAACCGATGGAGTGCCTACTCCAGGTAGGGATTGAGTCCTTACCCCAAGTGAAGGAGTTCAAATACCTTGGGGTCTTGTTCGCGAGTGAGGGAACAATGGAACGGGAGATGGTCGGAGAATAGGCGCAGCGGGGGCGGTACTACACTCATTGTATCGCACCGTTGTGACGAAAAGAGAGCTGAGCCAGAAGGCAAAGCTCTCAATCTACCGGGCAGTCTTTGTTCCTACCCTCACCTATGGCCATGAAGGCTGGGTCATGACCGAAAGAACGAGATCCAGGGTACAAGCGCCCAAAATGGGTTTCCTCAGGAGGGTGGCGGGTGTCTCCCTTAGAGATAGGGTGAGAAGCTCAGTCATCCATGAGGATCTCAGAGTAGAGCCGCTCCTCCTTTGCGTCGAAAAGAGCCAGTTGAGGTGGTTTGGGCATCTGGTAAGGATGCCCCCTGGGCGCCTCCCTAGGGAGGTGTTCAAGGCACGTCCAGCTGGGAGGAGGCCTCGGGAAGACCCAGGACTAGGTGGCGAGATTATATCTCCAACCTGGCCTGGGAACGCCTCGGGATCCCCCAGTCGGAGCTGGTTAATGTGGCTCGGGAAAAGGATGTTTGGGGTCCCCTGCTGGAGCTGCTGCCCCCGCGACCCGATCACGGATAAGCGGATGAAGATGGATGGATGTTTGAAAGTGAGTAGTTTTGATGACACAGGGCACATATCAGCACAGAGATGACATATTACACAATTTTCTGGGATTCGACAAAGCAGTTTTTACAACCTGTGGTAGATTAATCATTAATTTTAAGATATCTGACGCTTCACTCTGGACAAATTTTATAATTTAAAGAGAAACCGTGATACCTTGTTGAGTTCTGTTTAGTTCAACAGCCGGGTAAGTGATCAGTAGGTAGTTAGATTACATCACCAGGAAGTTAGGTGTTATGTAGTATTGTGATATCAACAGGCAAGGGTATAGTAGCAGGGGGGACATGCCCCCCCCATATTAAAAGAATATTAGAAGATTTCTTTTCACAAGATATTATATTTGTCCCCCCCAATATCAAACTCACTCTTATGTTGTAATGAACAATTAGCTATGAGTTACAGGTACCAAATAATGGAAACAATACATGGAAAATGACGGTTCAGTTGAAATAATTGTGTAATTATAATGACTGAGGTCACGAGGTGAATTGCCCATTACAGTACATATGTGTAAACAAATGTGTAAGCATTAGAAACGTTCGGACAATTATTTGATATTTCAATATTCAAAGTAACACGAGGCAACTATGTTCCAAAGAGGCCAAATAGTCGATGTGCGTTTGTAAATAAACTGCAAAATGATTCAACGTATCAGAGGGAAAAGCTTCAAATATCATGACAGCATACAGTATGCAGAACAAAGAGAAAGAGTGTTTGAAAGTCTGAGTTGACTGACATGGTTAGACACTTAAGAGGATCATTGCTCAATGCCCCAAAATTACAGCCATAAAAACTACCCCGGAATTGAACCTCTGACTTTCAACAAAACCTGTATGTCCTTCAGAAACTATTTGATGGAGATGCAGAACTTGGTTAGCCTGGAAAAATCCAGACCCAAATCCTGAACGATTTAGGGTCTGGCATCAAGTAATGAAAAGGACTCCACTCAAGGGGCGGCACTAAGTGTGCATTTGAAAATCTCACTGTACGCAATTGGATAACACTACGACCTATCACCAGTGGGTTTTCACTTAGCCCCTATGGCGGAGCTAACTGGTACTTTAAACTCTTGCCATATCAGATCAGTAAAACAGCAAAAACGTCCTTCTTAAAAAGGACCGATTTGAGCGCCGTCTTCTGTTCCTTTTTTAGACAAAAAGCCAAGTCGAACTCGTTCATTGTAGTGGCCAAAGCCGTTTTAATCAACTGCATCCATAGCGATCTTACAATGTTTACTAATGACTTCGAGGTCGCAGCGCTGTCGTCATCTGTTTAACACGCCTCAGGCCCGCCTATATCAGATACACCGATGTGATTGGTGCAGCTTGGCTACAAGGGCATAGTTAATGAGCAGAATTACTCGGTGCCAGAGTAACTTGCTGAGCAAATTCAAATTGTGCTCTCGCAAGAACTCTGGATTTCCAGGGTAGAACTTGGTGTAAGAAGCACAAAACATTTGAGTAATTCAGCAGCACTCTTATCCAGAGCGGCTTATAGTAAGTAAAGGGACATTCTCCCTGGAGCAACTTAAGGTGAAGTGCCTTGCTCAAGGACACGACACCATTTGGCATAACCAGGAATCGAACTGCTAACCTTCTAAGTACTATTCCAACTCCCTAACCACTGAGTCATCTGACCGCTGAACAGAGGAATAAAGTAATATGTTCTGATTTGTCATCTTTAATCTTATTTCTTACTTCCGGACCTTTTTACGCTTGGAGAATCAAATAATCCCTTTAGCCCCTAATGTCAGCTGCCAACTGTTAAATATGTTGGGGGATCTGTAATGGTTTAGGCAGCCATCTTGTGGGAGTAATTAGGTGTAATTATTGCTTGTACTGATGTATAATGGACTAATGACATCATTCCAAGAAGGATTGGAGCTGTCCTTTAAGCAAAAGCTGTCCCGACTCCTTGTTAAGTCCATTATGTTAATATATTGTTTGGTGTTTCCATTCTTTTTTCCACTCTCTGTAGGGCCCAAATGGAACAGAGACAGTGTGGTAGAATTCTATGAGAGTACTACATTCTAAATTCCTGCATTTCCTGTAATCTGCTCAATATAATATAATGCTTCATATTCAGCAACAAGCTGGCCTAGTGGTTCGGGCATTTGATTAGTAGTCGTAAGGTAGCCAACCCCCCAACATCAAGGTAAAAGCTTTGTTGTTCTGTCCGTCAGCAGGCGAGTTAACCTTAATTGCTGTCAGGTCTTTGCTTTAAATTAGAAATGGTACTTAATCAACTTGGCTGGTTAGAAAACAATACAAAAATGACCCATGCAGCAATCCAAAACAACATTATTTTGCTAACTTTTCTCCAAACTAACGTAATAGTAGAAACCATACATCCGATCCATCTCCAGAACCCAGTCCAGGAGGACACCAGAGTGAGGAACGCAGCCCTGTCAAAGGGCTGCATGTTGGTAACACACCACTACACTGTGTGTCCGTCTGTGTGTGTGTTGGATTTTGAAGGTCTGTGCTGGTGTGTGTGTGTTGTGGACCCTGTGCTTGGTCCTTTGACACACAGTTTAGACCCTCCAGCGATAAACCCTGTAGCAGCGGAAATTACTAGCTGAGAAGTCTCTCGGACACTCTCACTCTCACTGTTTCTCTTTCGGTCTCTCTCACTTCAATTTCAATTTAAGCAACATATCTATATGAAAAAATATAATAATAATAAAATAAATAGAAAGATAAAAAATTTAAATGTTGAATTTTAGGCAGGCATGCTTTAAAAAAATTAACACACTTGCACTGTAAAATTTACATTGATGTGAAAATCTTATAAATAGTTAAGAGTGACATTGACAATGTGGAATAAGTTCAAACATGTATGAAATATGTTCCCAATGTTGTCTGTGCTATCCTGGTTGTTCTTTCCTCATGACAACGGGCAAGGGCGAGGAATATTGTGAGGGACACACCATATATTTTTCACAAATTGTTCTTATTATTGGGGGGGACCACATTGCCTGTCTGTAACATTGGGTGGGACATGTCCCCCCGTCACCCCCTGTTCCTACGCCCTGGACATTTTGGAATTTTGCCTTAAAAATATGGGAGTTTCTCTGTGTCTCTGTAGGATCTGCAGAAAATACACTCATTGGTTACTTCATTAGTTACACCTGTTCACCTGCACGTTAACACAAATATCCAATCAGCCAATCACGTGGCAGCAAGTCAATGCATTTAGGCATGTAGACATGGTCAAGTCCATCTGCTAAAGTTCAAACCAAGCATCAGAATGCTCATAGGAGTATTAAAAAAAATATTTTTTATTCATGTGATTGGTTGATTTCACACCATTAGAGTGGACTTCATATCACATCAGAAATGTGCACATGAGTATAGTTTTCTCAGTCTTGAATCATATCTAACCTTACATCTAACCTGAACCACGCTGGAGTGTTAAAATGTAATCCTGTGCTATATAATGTATATACACAATATCTGACAAATGTGAGTAAACCCCTCACATTTTTGTAAATATTTGATTATAACCTTTCATGTGACAACACTGAAGAAAATACACTTTGCCACAATGTAAATTAGTGAGTGTACAGCTTGTACAACAATATACATTTTGCTGTCCCCTCAAAATAACTCAACACACAGCCAGTAAGGTCTAAACCGCTGGCAACTTAAGCCTTAACACTCTTGGTCATGCAGTTCACCAGAGCATCACAGGTTGCCACTGGAGTCCTCTTCCACTCCTCCATGACGACATCACGGAGCTGGTAGATGTTAGAGACCTTGCTCTCCTCCACCTTCCATTTGAAGATTCCTCACAGATGCTCAATAGGCTTCAGGTCTGGAAACATGCTTGGCCAATCCATTATCTTTACCCTCAGCTTCTTTAGCAAGGCAGTGTTTGTCTTGGAGGTGTGTTTGGGATCGTTATCATGTTGGAATACTTGCCTGCGGCCCAGTCTCCAAGGGAGGGGATCATGCTCTGCTTTAGTATGTCACAGTACATGTTGGCATTCATTATTTCCTCAATGAACTGTAGCACCCCAGTGCCGGCAGCACTCATGAAGTCCCAGACCATGACACTCCCACCACCATGCTTGAATGTAGGCAAGACACAAATGTCTTTGTACTCCTCACCTGGTTGCAGCCACACAAACTTGACACCATCTGAACCAAATAAGTTTATCTTGGTCTCATCAGACCACAGGACATTGTTCCACTAATCCATGTCCTTAGTCTGCTTGTCTTCAGCAAACTATTTGCAGGCTTTCTTGTGCATCATCTTTAAAAGAGGCTTCCTTCTGGGACGACAGCCATGCAGACGGAATTTGATGCAGTGTGCAGCGTATGGTCTGAGCACTGACAGGCTGAGCCCCCACCCTTTCAACCTCTGCAGCAATGCTGGAAGCACTCATACATCTATTTCCCAAAGACAACCTCTGGATATGATGCTGAGCATATGCACTCAACTTCTTTGGTCGACGTTGCCGAGGCCTGTTCTGAGTGGAACCTGTCCTGTTAAACCGCTGTATGGTCTTGGCCACCGTGCTGCAGCTCAGTTTCAGGGTCTTGGCAAACTTCTTATAGCCTAGGCCCTCTTTATGTAGAGCAACAATTATTTTTTTCAGAGAGTTCTTTGCCATGTTGAACTTCCAGCGACCAGTATGAGGGAGTGTGAGATCAACAACACCACATTTAACACACCTGCTTCCCATTCACACCTGAGACCTTGTAACACTAATGAGTCACATGATACCGGGAAAATGGCTAATTGGGCCAAATTTTGACATTTTCACTTAGGGGTGTACTCACTTTTTTGCCAGCGGTTTAGACCTTAATGGCTGTGTGTTGAGTTATTTTGAGGGGACAGCAAATTTACACTGTTTTACAAGCAGTACACTCACTACTTTACATTGTAGCAATGTGTCATTTCTTCAGTGTTGTTGCATGAAAGGTTGTAATGAAATATTTACAAAAATGTGAGGGGTGTACTCACTTTTGTGAGATTCTGTATATATATATATATATATATATATATATATATATATATAAATTTTGATTATCAATCAAAAGTAAACGTAATGTGAGGTCCGCCCTCTGTTTTGAATGAACCAATCAAATGATTTCTGCCTCCAAGGCAGATCTGCCTGGCGATCACTTTTCAAAAACTAAAACCCCTATGAGCCATCAGCTCGGGGAAGAAAGGGGATTTAAGTGACTTTGAAGGTGGCATGGTTGTTGGTGCCAGACGAGCTGGTTTGAGTATTTCAGAAAGTGCTGATCTACTGGGATTTTCCCACACAACCATCTCTAGGGTTTACAGTGAATGGACCGAAAAAAGAGAAGCTATCCAGTGAGCAGCATTTCTCTGGGCCTGTTGATGGCAGAAGTCAGAGGAGAATGGTGAGACTGGTTTTAGTTGATAGAAAGGAAACAGTAACTCTAAAACTTGTTAACACCATCTCCCTCACAACTTTTAAATCACGTCAACGCTTCTATCTTATCACTGTGATTCTGACCCTCATCCATCCACACACTACTGTACCTCGGCCACTTTTAGTCCTAGAGCCTTAGTTACAGTCATATGCAAATGAACAGAAAATGTGCAATATGCATCAAAACAAAATTGGACAGACAGAAATATCACAATATCATTATTTAGTTGCGCCTTCTTTAGCAGAAATAACAGCCTCTAGATGCTTCCTATAGCCTGTAATGAGTGTCTGAATTCTGGATGAATGTACTTTGGACCATTCCTCCTTGCAAAACATCTTCAGTTCAGTTAGGTTTGATGGATGCTGAGCATGGACAGCCCGCTTCAAATCACCCCACAGATTTTCAAGAGCATCTCTGAATGCACAACACAACAAACCTTGAAGCAGATGGGCTACAGGAGCACAAGACCACACCGGGTGCCACTTTGTCAGCTAAGAACAGGAATCTTAGGCTCCAAATTGCACGTGCCCACCACAATTGGACAATAGAAGATTGGAAAAACATTTTCTGGTCTGATGAGTTCTTGATTTCTGCTTCAACATACAGACGGTAGGGTTAGAATTTGATGTAAACAACATGAAAGCATGGATCCATCCTGCCTTGTATCCATCCTGCCTTGTATCAACAGTTCAGACTGGTATGGTGGTGTAAGGGTGAAGGAGTTTCTTGGAACACTTTGGGCCCGTTAGTACCAATTGAGCATTGTTTGAATGCCACAGGTGACCATGTCCATCTCTTTATGACCACAGTGTACCAATCTTCTAATGGTTACTTCTAGCAGGATAACATGCCATATCACAAAGCTCACATCATCTCAAACCGGTTTCTTGAACATGACAATGAGTTCACTGTACACAAATGGCCTCAACAGTCACCAGACCTCAATCCAAGCAAGCACCTTTGGGATGTGGTGGAACATTAGATTTGCATCATGGATGTGCGGCTGACAAACCTGCAGCAACTACTAGGGCTGGGAATTGCAAGGGACCTTACGATATGATTTTATCATGATACTTTTGTGCCGATACAATATGTTTTGCGATTCTTTCAATTCTGAATGTTTAGCAAATCAATATTGTGAATTTCTGCTTCTTTTCTTAATTAAACAGGCTTAACAGGTCAACGGAATACAACAAACTGCCAAAAACATTTAATACAATAACAAAAGCATGGAAATAATTTGCTTAAAACTTTCTAAGTGTTATAAATGAAATTTAAATGTACATTTTTTTGTCATGATTATATTATATATATGGTAATCCACACAAAACAACACACTCCTATGATATACCTATGCACACCAGTAAAAGAAGGCATATTCCAAAAATAGTCTATGATGAATCATCAACTTTTGACAACATAATCCTCTGGCTGGCTACATTTTTACCTTAAAATACAATAACAAAAATGTCACTATCAGCATTTGGAACAGTAATATTTGTAAAATCACTCATGAACTGCTTTATCAGTACAGCTATTAAAAAGCATCATGTCGAACTTGCAAAGATAGTATATAAAATGGACCAAGCAAAGCCATTGACTTTGACGGAGACCAAGTGAAGTTAATTAAAAATAAATTTTATTTTCTGGTGGTAGCCAAGCATACTGCGCAGCCTCAACGGAGCCCATGACGTAGATGTAACGTGAGCAACCTGTCTGAAGTTATAATTATTCTGGTAGCTGTGCCAAGAGAAATCTAAATCATTCTGAATCTTACTTCATATGAATTCACTTGCCACATACCAAAGTATTTCCAATCCATCAAAACGTTGCTGAAAGATTTTGCTCCGATGCTTTTCATGGACTGGACTCTCTATGGCCTTCTCTCTTGACTGTATGCCTCCACGTCCCACCGATTGGCTGCGAGCTTCCCCTGGATTATACGTTAATTTCTTTACTGTGCAATAGAAAGTTGCGTGGTTATGACACAATTGTTAGCCTATTTTTACAAAAACGGCTGCTACGGGGCCATAACATGAGATAAAAGGTAATGGAGCCTTTTATCCATTGTCGTGTTTCTCGAGAAATAAACAATGGACAAATAGATTCTTTAAATGCTTCAGATGTAAATTTATTTGCTGTCAAAGTGACCCTAAAATGAATGGGAATCTATAGAATGCTAACGCAATGTGCTGCCTTGGTAGCCTCAAAATCTCCCCATAGGAGCTTCAATTTCCTGTTGCTGGCTTACCCCCTTGCAAACTTGGAAAAAAAATCTTGTTGCTTGTTTCCTGTCTGAAAAAGAGATATTCAATAAAAGAGATGGCCATTCATTCACATCTGTTGTCAAGCAGTTGGCATGTATTACCCACAATGCAGGTAATGAAATTCAAGTGAATATAGAGGTTTGCCATCTCCACCTTAGTATCTGTCTGAAAGCTGGGAGATGGTGATGAACACGCGAACTGTCTGATGATGTTTATTATTCTGAATGCACATTCAGGAAATGTAAACAAAATACTTTGTAATTACGATATGGACGGATTAATGTGTTCTAGACAAATCTGCCCATATTTGTTAGCATTTTCAGGTGATCTTTTGAATGCTTACTAAAAATATACAAAAAAATATTGATTTTTGTGTTTGAGATTTTTTTCTCCCAACCATATGAACTACGTGATGCAATAGTGTCAATATGGACCAAAATCTCAGAGGAATGTTTCCAGCACCTTATTGAACATATACCATGAAGAATTACTGCAGTTCTGAAGGCAAAAGTGGTTCCAACCCAGTACTAGTAGCAAGGGATACTGAAGTTGTGACTCGCTCTGTCTGTCTGTCTGTCTGTCTGTCTGTCTGTCTGTCTGTCTGTCTGTCTGTCTATGTTAGCAATGTGTGTCTGTCACACAATATAGACCATTCAGCAATAAACACTGTAGCAGCAGGAAATTACTACTGGAGAAGACTCTCTTACACTTTGTGACTCTATCTCTGTCTGTCTCTTTTGGTCTGTCTGTCTGTTTGTCTGTCTATGTTAGCAGTGTGTGTGCAATGTTGTGATTTGCTAACACTATTCTAATTACATGCCCTATAATTACATGTTTCTCTTCCTCTGAGAGCTCCCCTGGAGGCTACCTCAACCAACAGTCTGTATGTGTGTGCAGGTAGACTCAGTGTTTACATGTTTGGCATTTTGAGCTCTGCGGTAGACATCAATGTTTGTTTGGCTGTTGCCGTGGTAAAAAGAGAGAGCAGCACTGGCATCAGGTCAGGAGTTGTGTGGTTCTTCTGTTTAACACACACACACACTCATACCACATCTGCCCACTTTGGTCTCACTGGCCAACAGATAAACAAGTGTGCTCGCATCTCCTGGGGAGGTTACCATAGCAACCACCTCTCTCTCTCCGCTGCCTGTCCTGAAGGCGAGACAGTAGCAGGTTCCAGGCCAGTGTCACATTCTACCTCGACTGCATCCCAAATGGCACCCTACTATCTACATAATAAACTTATGTTGACCAGATCCCTATAGTACACTTTAAAGGGGCTAGGGTGCAGTTCAGGAAACGATTCCCAGAAGAGAAAAACAACCATCTCATTTCACATGCAGTGATTTCAGAGGCTGGGGGAAGTGGCCTGAGACAGACCTCTATGATTGAAGAGTCTCTTCTCTTCAGAATGGGACCAACATTGCCTTCTTCACCTTTCTGTAGGCTAGAGAGAAAATGAGGATTTCATGGTTAAGCATCTAATCCAGTGGTTCAGGTAGTCTAACTGCATAGTCAGGACTTACTCTTGCTCTCTCGCTCTTCCTCTTTGTCTTTCTGTTTTTCGTATCCCTCTCTTGTTTCTTTGAGATGGGCATGATGGACTTATGTAGTGTCTGTACTGGTAGCTGTCAG
>JACXGM010034351.1:0-12003 GCA_016801145.1 Umbra pygmaea | reverse complement strand
GCCGTGGTAGTCCGGTTAGCTTAGCGGCTAGGTCCCCTAGACTAGAGGCTAGCTACACACACACACAGGCTAGCATCAACACTGGGTCACAAGCTACCTCTGCTAGTTGTAGCATCTCTCTTTCTCTGGCTAGGTTCCCCAACATCCAGGCTACCTTCCCTAGCTATTGTGTTGAGGCCCCCCATACTCAGGAGCAGGGTGGTAGTCCACATAGGGCCCCCCGTTTTTGAGTACCAGGCCGTCTAGCATTCAGGCTAGCCAGTCTACCCCAGCTACCACACATGCTACCCCAGCCAACACACAGGTTAGCCCAGTCAGCAAACCGGCTAGTTGTTTAACCTCCTACCTTAACTCTCAGGTTCAGGGCAGTGGTCCATCACTCAGGGCCCCCCGCCTGAGGGCTAGCCCGCATAGTCATCCCACTAGCATTATGCCTGCACCCCCTAGCCCCACAGTTTCTGCCCCTGTTAAGGCACCAGTTTCTGCCCCAGTAGTTGTACCAGGCAACGCCCCCATTTACGAGAGTGACGAGGAGGAGGAGGAGAAGGATATGCCGGCCCTCATCAGTGGCGCCTCTCACAAGATGGCCGACCTCCCCAAATATGAGGACGAGGAGGAGATGCCAGCCCTCATCAGAGGTTCCCCACTCCCGAAGGAGGACAGTCTCCCCAAGGAACTTTTCGGGGGGGGCTATGTGGGGTGGCGAACGGCCTTCGCTCCCCGCTTAGGCGGTCTTGTCCGGGGGGAGGCCCTGGAGGACCTGCTCGTGGCCTCATTGGACGGGAGGGCTGACCTCCACAACATGGCCGCCTCGCCGCCTTCTCCATCAGCAGTCTGCCCACCACCTGAGCCTCAGGCAGCAGTCTGCCCACCACCTGAGCCTCAGGCAGCAGTCTGCCCACCACCTGAGCCTCAGGCAGCAGTCTGCCCACCACCTGAGCCTCAGGCAGCAGTCTGCCCACCACCTGAGCCTCAGGCAGCAGTCTGCCCACCACCTGAGCCTCAGGCAGCAGTCTGCCCACCACCAGAGCCGCCGCTGACGTCCGGACCCCCTGCTCAGCCGCCACTGACGTCTGGACCCCCTGCTCAGCCGCCGCTGACGTCTGGACCCCCTGCTCAGCCACCGCTGACGTCCGGACCCCCTGCTCAGCCGCCGCTGACGTCCGGACCACCGTCGCGGACGACGCCGTCCTCCGGACCCCCGTCACTGACGACGCCGTCCTCCGGACCCCAGTTGCTGACGACGCCGTCCTCCAGACCCCTGGACACCCTGCTTGTGCCAGGGCTACCAGACGCCCTGCCGCCGTGGTCGCCTGAGCTGACGTTCCTCGGGCCTCCTGACCTGCCTTTCCCCGAGCCTCCTGAACTGCCCGACCCCTGGCCTCAGGACTTGCCTTTTCCCTTGCCTCCGGAACTGTCTGTTCTTTGGTCTCCTGACCCGCCGGTCCTGAGCCCACCTGGTCTGCCTGTCTATGGGCTCCCAGCCTCTCTGCCTGTGACAGGGCTCCCAGCCTCTCTGCCTGTGACAGGGCTCCCAGCCTCTCTGCCTGTGACAGGGCTCCCAGCCACCCTGCCACCGGGGCCCGTTGAACTGCCTTGCCCCTGGCCGCTACCTGAACTGCCTTGCCCCTGGCCGCCACCTGGACTGCCTTGCCCCTGGCCGCCGCCTGACCTGCCTTGCCCTGAACCACCCTCTGTTCCTCCTGATCCTGGGCCCCTCTCTGCCCCCTATGACCCAGGGCCCCTCTCTGTCCCTCCTGATCCTGGGCCCCTCTCTCTCCCCTATGAACCGGGACCCTCTGTTTCCCCCCTCGTCCTCGTGTTCTCTGTTGCCCCCCTCGGTACGGTGGGCTTTGGAGGGGGGATTCTGTCACATCCAGCCCTGTAGGTGGGCTGGGTGTTCACGGGGAATAGGGTTTATGCATTGTCTTTGTGATCCCTCTGTATATGTTGTTTTGCCTCCCTCTTGTGTCTAGTTCGGGTATTAGGGGTTTTGGGTGTATATTATTGTAGTCCTTGTTAGTCACAGATGTCTTGAGTTATAATCAGTTGTGTTAGTATTTAACCAGGTTGTTCTCCCCTTGTCTCTTGTCGGTTAATGTTTCCTGTGGCGTCCTCATGTCATTCGTTTTCCTTGGAATTATCTGAACGTGTGCTTGCTTTGCCCCACGAGGCAGTATTGTTTTGGTTCAGTAATAAAGTATATTGGATTATTGGAACCTTCGCGCCTGTCTCTCCTTAACGACGTGACAGAGGGATCGGAGATCATGCACATTCAGAAGGGATTTTCAGCCTTGCCCTTTACGCTCCAAGCTTTGATCGGATTCCTTGACTCCTAATTATATTGTTCACTTTAGAAGGTGAAATGTAGCCTGACAAGCCAAACCCACATCAAGATGTTGGGTCTGGGAACTCATCATTGGCAGGGCTGAATCCGAGGGGCAGGATAAACAGTTGTGTTTAAAATGCCACAACCAACCAGAGCAACGAAGTATCCGGTCGGCAAATCTCCAAACATATCTTCCTTTTGTAAGAATGACTTTAGTGCCGTTCTTTTCTCAAACGAAAACTTAACTCCAGTCTTCCAGAGTCGCGGCCAAAGCCGATTCGCCAGCAGCAGCAGCCATCTACTTTGCTTTCCCGTAATGACGTTAACCCCGCCCACCGACTCTATAAACGATGTGATTGGCCTGACCAGAATTTGTTTTTTCCAGCTCGCAAGTCCAACGGAGAGTTGCTAGACTGACCCTAGCTGCAAATAAAATTTGCTGCCGCTAGGGTCCGTCTAGATTTCTAGGCTAGGTGAAATTGAAATGCCCAAAATCCTACCAATTTGTCTTTGGGTAATGTTTTTCTGAAAGTGTTGGGTTATTTGCTGAAGCATCTTTCGGCAGTTTGGTGAGCCTCGACCCATCCTTGCTCTTAAAGGACTGGGCATTTATTTTTAAGAATATTTATTTTGAAGGCTCCTTATGTAGTATGAATAAACAATTGCCTCACCTCTTTCACATTACCTTCTTATTTCAACTTGTCACATCATTTTTTTGTTTAAATGCAAATCAAATTACATTTACAAATCCCTCCTCTTAGTTTTTATTAGCATTTTCCATACTGTCCTTCCAAAAGGTTTTGAAAGTGGGGTTGTATAGCTTACTCTGTCTTTACAGGCAATAGTGCAACTTAATACAATCCATGAATGTTTCAATGCAAGTATGTATATACAGATATTCTTACATTTGCATACATATCAAACAATGAACAGGTAGCCTCTCTCCCTGTCTCACTCAACATCAAAATAGTGTCTAAATCTAATGAGGAACTGTAAACAACCAATTCAAGATTTTGCTGGCCTTCGCACTCCCACTTCTGCAGCTTGTCAATAACACTCCAGAACGTCACTTTTTTCTGCTGTAACCACTGTAAGGTGGCCTTGTGTTTTGGAGCATTTTCATGTTGGAAAGTCCAACTGAATACCATTCGAAGCTTCCGGGCTAATTATTGCAAATTGTTCTCCAATATTTTTAGATAACATGCTGCATTCTTCTTGCCATCATTTTGACAAAACATTATATGTGCCGCTGAAGCTCACACACCCCAAAAACATCAGAGATCCACTTTCATGCTTCACAGTAGGGATGGTCTACTTTTCGTTATAGGCCTTGTTGACTCCTCTCCAAACATAGGATTTATGGTTGTGACCATACAGAAATGTTTTTGTCAGCAAATTTGAGGCTTGTGTATAGTCTGGCATATTGTAAGCAGGCTGTTTTTTTGGCATTGACACAATGTTTTTTCTGGCAGCTCGACCACAACCAATCTTGCAGATCCAGTAATTTTGCTTTCCCCAAGGCAAAGTATACATGACTTTTAAAACGGGTCCGGTGAAATCTGCAATTTGATTGGCTAAAATTGCATTCCAAGCCTATGACAATTCCCTGATATCCGCACTGTCGAATGTTGCCTTTTCACTGAAGTGTAATCAAAAAGTATCACTACGCCCCCCTGAGGAGCTGAACAAAATAAAAAACATGGCGGACAATTCCTCTCGCTTCAAATCTCAACACCAAATTCCAAATAAGACCATCTAAAAAATAAAAACAATTTTAACATTGACTTACCACAAAAAGATTGTCACTGAGGTAGACATGCTAACCAGCCACAGGTTTTAAGTAATCTAATCTTTTTTGTAATAAAGTGTTTTTTTGTGACGAAGCGATAGCTAGCTAGTGGCTGTCAGGTCAATACCGGTCAATACACCGGTGGCTGGCTCGTTAGCCTACTGTTTGACCTACCAGTCACATTACACACACTGAGTTTTCCACATATCACGGGTTGGGTCGTTTATCCATCAAACCTATTTTTTTTTAAATATCAAGAAATAGCCTACAGTTGACATCTTTATTATTCTACCGGCGAGATTAAGATACTTAATAAGGCTACTTCTCTATGAAAACGGTTGTTTGAATAAGACTTACAAGTTGCCTGATATTATTGTTTATATATATATAATATATGATATAATTGTTTTATATATATATATATATATATATATATGTCTTATTTATATTTTCTGTAAATTGTTGAGGCATATAGCCTACAATTGTTTCCCTACCCGTTGTTAGCAAATTGAATGATCTCTCTTCCTCTGTCGTTGAAATCAACCTAATATTAATAACCGGGCGGGTCACCAGACATTCGGGGTTCAGACAATCCATTGATATATATCCCAGGCTGGAGGGATTGCATGTGTTTAATTACATTTTATGTGTGCTATTACATTATTTGTAATAACAGTGTGAATTAAATTAACTGCATTTTTCTGATGACGAACGCTATATGTTCAAGTGCAACGCGACTGAAATGAATCCCGCAATTTGACAGCGCACGACTGTGTCAAGTGAACAGTTTATAAAAGATTTCGGGTTAAACACCGACGTTCTGTCCAAACCTTATAATGGATGTCGCAATGAGTACATTTTTCCAAGGTAATGTACAGAAATATGGAATCCCAGGACCGCCAAAATGTAGTAAAAGGAAATGAGGATAATTAAATGTTCATCATTTCCTTTGCCTACAAAAGCCAATGAAGTAAATTAAACACAGAAAGGTGTTTAAACCACATATGCAAACATTTTATTTACTAGTAGAAATTAGTTTTTGCATTTACCTATATTCACATGCTTAATTAATTCATTTAGGCTTTTTCATGATTACGGCGATTGGCGCTAATTTTGCCCAAACTATGCCAATCTATTCAGGGGGCACTGGAAGAGATTTATATTTATGATGTTTAAAAAAAATCCATATTATCATGTCGTTCTTTGGAAAAGATGATATATTCTATGGAATGGAACAGATATTACCCTCGCAGTTTTTCTCTCCTAACTCAGATCAGAATTGAAAATTGACAGCAGAGAGAAATCTAGAAAGCATCAAATTTTTTCGAAATGACCATTTATAAATAACGTTGATATTTTGGAAACTGCATCTTCAAGTCGTAGAGTAGTATAACACTTTTACGCACAGACAGTAATAATCCTTGACACCTCATATAGGCTACCAGTTGGTCAAATACTTAAGACTACAACGTAACTGCAGTACAGCAGTTAGCAAAATACTTTAGTATTTGTACTAGCTAATAACCCGTAACGAATACTAAATTAATAGTTTTATTAATTATAGCCTGTTAATGACAGCACCTGCATAATATACATGGAAGTCTGCCTGTATTCATAACGTTTCATTTCCAGACAAGATTGCACAATGTGGCTTTTGATGGATGTATATAAATGTTCAGAAACAAAATTCAAAGAAACGCGCTTGCAATGCAAAACTGCACGGATGTTGGCTTGACTGCGTTAACCATATGTCGTCAGTAAAGTAGCTATAGCAGGCTGATTGAATGTTGACAGTAAGGTCTGTATCACGTAAAGATTTGAATTGCATTAAAAACGCATCACTTAAGCAAACTGGCTAATGAATGCCATTTAAATTAAATGAAACTGTACATAAGTGTTCAGACCTTGTTATAAACAATCTAAATGATCCGTTTTATAGGAACTACTTGATTTGTGGCGTACTAACATGGCAACATTAAAAGGAGTGGTGGGGGGTACGTTAATGTTTCACGATAACCGCACGCTTCGTGACCATTTTCTTTCGCTAAAAATACTAATTAAAAATGTGAATTTTCACAAATAAAATGTTGGCAACCGTTTTATAAGCGCATTAACATACTCCAGACTGTGCGTTGCCAGGGAATAACCGCACACCTCTGCAGCCATCTCGGCTTTCAGCCTAGTGGCTTTCTACACTGCTGAGGTGTGCGGTTATTCCCTGGCAACGCACAGTCTGTCGTGTGTTAATGCTTACTTAGTACAGGGGTTTCCAAACCTCTCCTTGGGCCTCCCCAGACATGCCAAGTTTTTGTTTATTGGCCACTTGTCCTTTGGACAAGAAAGTCTGTTTTTTAACGTCAGACGTTTCAAATATGATTAGCGTTCTTGTCATAATCATGATGCATGCTGTGGGCACCAAAACGAACTGACATCTCAACATACAAGAATTCTAGCTCCAACCTGAAAAAACATGTAGCGGTAAGTATCACAATGATGCCTATATTTGAACACTATTAACGGTAATTTAGTAACTTTGGGCACTTTTCCCTTATTGTAATATTATTTTACACACTGTCCGAGTGTTTTTCCTCATATGCGCTCTTGTGCAAGCAATGACAAATCTTGTGAAACACGTACATTTTCATATCCTTTTTTTCAGAAAACCTAAACAAATTGAATAGCCTAATGTGGCGTCTTGCATTTATACACAAATCCGGACAGACACCTCACTAAAGTGTAGAAAATACATAAAAACAAAAACGGGATTGTATTTTATTCGTACCTAAAGAAGGCATATACTTAAAAATATAGGAACAAAGTATGTTTTAAAAAGAAGAGCTCTGGTTAGTCCAGCACACCATTCATTAATGATATAGAAGTTCATTTACTGAACCTAAACATAGGATCTTGATAAAAATGTTTATTTTTTGCAAATTAACTCTTTATTTATATATATATATATATACATATATATACATATACATATATACATACAGTTATATGCAAGATTTTAGGCACCCCTGACAATTTCCATGATTTTCATTTGTAAATAATTGGGTGTTTGGATCAGCAATTTAATTTTGATCTATCAAATAACTGAAGGACACAGGCATGTTTTGGTGAGGAAATGAGGTTCATTGGATTAACAGAAAATGTGCAATATGCATCAAAACGAAAATAGGCAGGTGCATAAATTTGGGTGCATCCAATCATTTAAGGTGGCCAATTGCAAATTGTTCTCTTTAACTCTCTGAAGAGTGGCAACATGGGGGCCTCAAAAAAACTCTTAAATGACCTGAAAGCAAAGATTGTAAGCAGAACAATGAAACTTTCAAGGAGAGTTATGTGAAAGCTCTCCAAGTAGTCTGAAATTCAGAGTTTTTGCTTCTTATCAATCAGATCGAAAGTAACTAGTAACTAACTACTTGAGTAGTTTTTTCATCGAAAACTTTTCGTACTTTTAGTTGAGTACAGATTTTGTCTACTCCACCCACCTCTGCTGGTTAGTTCCTGGATGGGAGACCACTGGTGTTGGAGGGCCAGTAGGAAGCACTCTTCTCTCTGGTCTAAAGACCATTCCCAATGCCCCAGGGTAGTGATGGGGATATTTGCCCTGCGTAGGGTGAGATCTTTTGGATGTGACTTTAAATGGGTGTCCTGACTCTGTGGTCACAAAAAATCCAATGGCACAATTCATAAGAGTAGGGGTGTTAACCCCAGTGTCCTGGCCAAATTTCCAATCTGGCCCTCATACCATCATGACAACCTAATCATCGCTATCTCTCAATTGGCTCATTCATTCTCCTCTCCCCCCTTCTCCCCAGGCAGTTGCTGCAAATGAAAAAGTGTTCTCAATCAACTTGCCTGGTAAAATAAAGGATAAACTTAACACCTAGAATTATGTCAATATATTTACATATATTTTAGACATATTAAAACATATGTGAAACGGCCAATATCGAATATGTAAAATATATGTTTTTGCAATATATAATACTTCACAGCGGGATGGCGTCGATTGAAAAAGCGATGGCAGATCCAAGTGTAAGCGAGGTACAGTAAGATGATGGTTTACTGTAAATTACATAAACAAGTTAAAAGAAATCATTAACTTCTGTTATGACATGCTTAAGAAGTGAAAGTATACTGCCTGCAATAATTTACACCATGGTCAATACAATATAACAAAATTAATAGTTTTTACGATGTAATAAAATTAATAGGTCACAATAGGTCATGATGAATGTTTTTTGTGCTGGTCGAAATGTGCCCGATCCAATCAGTGGATTTAAAAAAAATAAAGCCGACCAATTGCATTCAATGGAATAATCCAGTCTATTTCATTGGATAAATGTTAGAACTGATGTTTACCTGTATCAAAAATATATATAATTCTGAGAGACCAAAGCTGACATTGCGAGTGGATTGGAAACTTGCGTGAGAGTAGGCATTCACGTGTGGGCAATGGTCAGAGTCTTGATTTTGATTAATACTTTGTGTATTAATGCTTAGTGTGTGAAAAACGTATCCTTTCGCAGTAATTTACCGCTTGCAACATTATTTTTGCTTGCTCAAAGTTATACATGCAACATCTTAATAGCAATTTCCACACAACACTCTTGCTGTGCATGCGCAATGTAGCGGATGCACAGCGTGACACAAGGTTTCTGCTCGCGCAACACAAGGATTCTCCTCGCAACTACAGTTCTGCTCTTGCAACTCCAGTCCTTCGCTCTCTCAAACATAATATATGTTGCTTGCACGAGATGTACTGCACGCGCGCGACATTTGGCATTGATATAACGCTATAGAAGAGTAAAAAAAAAACATTTGGGGAAGAAACTTCAGTTAAGATTTTTCCAGGTTTTTGACACGTTGACCTATACTGTTTGCACCCTTTTCCTCACAGAAAGAGGAGAGGGGGAGAGAGAGAGCAGCAACCCCTGGAGAGCCGAGGAGGACAGGACAGGAGAGACAGACAAGAAGGAAACATTAATGGGTGTGTGTATGTGTTTGTGTGTAAATTATGGAAGAATTTGATTCATAGAACTGGATTGGTAAAGGTGAGGCACTATTTGCTTGCATATGCCAGCTAGTTGCTCACTAGAGGTGTTACCACAGGGTGAGCATCCGGTTTGGCAAATTGACACAAATGAGGAAGTGCCTTAAACCTGCATTCTTTCTGAATTCCAGCTGGGGGTAATACGTCTGGTTGCAAAAGAGCTCGGTTTCTGTAATAGTCTATAAGAATGATAGACATAATATACTTTATTACCTTTTATAATAATTATTACCTGAGTAAACATTTTCATAATGAGTATATGGTCTCAATCGCTAGATTTAAGCCTTCTGCAGTTCATCATAATGTTCATTTTTTGAATTATGGTCTTGTTTATTTTAAAATCAGCGATAAAGCAAAGGGTCGTTTAAGGCGTGGTTATGGCGTTCGGTTGTACGACAAGACACTCAAAGCAGTTGGCATTTTACTTTTTTCTGGTAAGTAACGTTACATTTTGTTTTACATTATGTTTTAATACTATTTTTTGTTAGCATCTCAATTAATATCTGTTAGCTAGCTAGATTACTCCTCCCTCTAGCCTAAAATCGTCACATCCGCAACCAAGATGTCTGCGCCCGTAACGGCAAATTCGATGACCCAAATCAGATCTTAACAAACCACCGTGTGACGTCACACATGGCTCCATCCAGTATTTATACAATCTATGGGTGTTACCAGCAAATAGAAACAAAAAATTCAAAAACTTGATTGTGTGGGTGGGGTGGGGGGCCCTACAAGACATTGTGCCCAGGGCCCTCTGAATTCTTAATATGGGCCTGACAAAAACACCCTATGTTGCATTTTGGTGAGAGTTACGCTCTAAGGTTGGAGTTGTGTCAGTTTTTTATGGTATTGTGAATGGTATTCCTCCAGGTAGTTCTATTAGCCCTTTTTTCTTTAACATTATGAGAAATTATATTTTAGTGTCTATTGGTTGGAATATTGGGTCATCGTTATATGCAGATGATGGAAGAGGGAAAAACGTGGGACATGTGACTACTAGCATTCAACAGGCTATAAGGCAGGTCGAGCGGTGGTCGGATGATTGGGGTTTTAGGTTGTCTGTTTCAAAGACGTGCTATACGTTTTTTACCCGGTAGAGACTGAAGGAGGATGTGCATCTTACACTGTATGGTCAGCGGCTGGTCAGTGTAACTGCGTTTAAATATCTGGGCTTGTGGTTCGATGAGAAGTGTGTATGGAGAACTTGTGTTAAGTAGGTTGAAACCAAGCGTAAAATGGTTGAATCATAAGGTCAGTTCTGGATTTCACTGGGGTGCTGATAAACAATCCCTGATGGATATTTATAGTGCATTAATGAGATCTTGTATTATGTTTTGGGTAAAATGGATGTAATGCAGTTCAGAGCTCTGAGACTAGGTATAGGTGCTGTTAGAACAACCCCTACTAATGCACTGTTGGTGGAAGCTGGGGAATTACCATTATACCTATGCCGAGCACAGTTGTCCCTGGTGTATTGGGTTAAGTTGAAGGGATCTGGAGAGGAAGAGCCTGCAACAATGGATTTGAGTGAGTGCTGGGAATATTCTCTTCAGCGTAAAGGTCATGGCTTTGGGTGGAATATTACTGCAGTTGCAGAAGAATACGGGTTGAATAGGGTTGTGGACCAATTACTGTGTAGGGTAATGTTTCTTTCTCCTTGGTTGTTTCCAGTGCCCGATGTGGAACAACGGCGGGGGGCTGAAGTGAAAAGCATGTGGATAATGTTGGATTATTGGTTACTGATTATTTGAAGAGGAATAATTTTGGGTACAGGCAATTGTACACTGATGGCTTGAAGGATCCAGGGAGTGGGCATGTAGGTAGAGGTGCATTCATACCTGAGATTGATGTGATGATATGCAAAAGACTTTATGATAATTTGTCTATATTAACTGCAGAAATAGTTGCTATGATTTTAGGAATGCAGTAGATAGAAGAACAGTCCCGTAGGTTTAGTGGTGATCTATCGCCCTCCTCACTCCAATAAGGATTTTATTCAGCATTTTAGGGAGTTTGTCGGCAATATTGCCACAAACTATGACCGTTTTCTATTGGTGGGTGATTTTAATATCCACGTGTGCTGCCTCTCAAATCCCTTGGCCCAGGAGTTTATTAATCTAATTGCTGCTTTTAATCTATCAGATTGGATTAAAAACTCCACCCATATCCAGGGCCACACATTGGATCTCATATTATCCTATGGACTTGATGTCACTGACATTGTTTTTTCAGACTCAGTGCTTTCTGATCATAAACCGATTTTATTCTCTCTGTCCCTCCCAGAGCTCTCCCAGCTCACTATTGCACCTATTACATTGTCGCGGTTCTACTCCTCACAGTTTAGCACTAATTTCAATCTGTGCTTTACTGAACTCTGCTCACAGTTGCACCTAGACCAACCAATGCCTGATCTGGATGTAGACCAACATCTCAGCCTTTTAAGCTAGGCTTGGCTTAGGGTTAAAAATATAACTGCTCCCCTAAAGCCTTTCAAATGCAGACTGAAATCTCAAATGTGGCATAACTCTGACACCAAAGACAAGTCTGTAGAAAGGCAGAACGCAAATGGAAACGGGACAGGCTACAGGTCTCATTCCATATGTTCAAAGACTCTCTTACTGCAGACCAGAATGCTGCAAAGTCTGCAAAAGCAGCTTATTTTTCAAATCTAATTGAATCTAATCACTCCAACCCCAAGGTCCTGTTTTCAGTCATTCAATCTGTTATAAACCCTCCTGTTAACACATTGTCTATTGCCTCAGAGGCTCTATGTGAAGACTTCCTAAGATTTTTTATTAACAAAATCACTAAACTACGACTTAG
>JACXGM010034350.1:0-12047 GCA_016801145.1 Umbra pygmaea | reverse complement strand
AACACATACAGTACTGATACTAAGAACACATACAGTACTGATACTAAGAACACATACAGTACTGATACTAAGAACACATACAGTACTGATACTAAGAACACATACAGTACTGATACTAAGAACACATACAGTACTGATACTAAGAACACATACAGTACTGATACTAAGAACACATACAGTACTGATACTAAGAACACATTCAGCACTGATACTAAGAACACATTCAGCACTGATACTAAGAACACATACAGTACTGATACTAAGAACACATACAGTACTGAAACTAAGAACACATACAGTACTGATACTAAGAACACATTCAGCACTGATACTAAGAACACATACAGTACTGATACTAAGAACACATACAGTACTGACCCTAAGAACACATACAGTACTGATACTAAGGACACATACAGTACTGATACTAAGAACACATACAGTACTGATACTAAGAACACATAGGGCCCTATCTTGCACCCGATGAAATGCAGCGCAAAGTCTGAACGCAGTTGTCTTTGCTAGTTTAAGACCGACGCAGTTGTCATTTTCCCGTCAGGCGCCCACGTTGTTTAAATAGCAAATGCACCTGCGCCCGGATTTGCGTCCATGGGAGTGTTGGTCTAACGGGGAGGTGTGTTTAGGATAATTCTTGGTGTATTGCTATCTTGAGGCATCGGAAAGTGATCGCGCCATTGACCAACAAAAACCTGGTCTAAAGTCAATGACGCAGCATGTCATAGTTATTTTAACCGCAAATTAGTCAAATGCACCTATGGCATAGGCACAGCCCATGCACACTATGCTTGTTGAACACAGACAGGGAAGCGCAGCAGCACACGAACATGCAAAATATTACAAATAAAAATGTTACGGTGCAAATCCGCCGTCATAATAGCAATGCGCAAAAGGTACAAACGCACCTAGCTCTTAAAGGGAATGGGAGATGAATCTCTGATTGGTTTATTGCATGTTACGCCCAAAACACGCCTATGAATTAATGAAGACACTTATTTCAACCTTTTTAGACCATGCGCCCGGCGCATGGGACCTTTTATCTGCTGGTAAAATAGCAAAAGTGGATTTGGACACGCCCAAAGTGCAATTGCGCCATGCGCTTCACGCCATGCGCTTAGATCGTTAAAATAGGGCCCATACAGTAGTAAAACTAAGAACACATTCAGTAGTGATATTAAGAACACACATAGTACTGATACTAAGAACACATACAGTAGTGATACTACGAACACATACAGTAGTGATACTAAGAACACATCCAGTAGTGATATTAAGAACACATACAGTACTGATACTAAGAACACATACAGTAGTGATACTAAGAACACATACAGAAGCGATACTAAGAGCACATACAGTAGTGATACGAGTAAGAAAACATACATTACTGATACTAAGAACACAGTAGTGACCCTAAGAACACATACAGTAGTGATACTACGAACACATACAGTAGTGATACTAAGAACACATCCAGTAGTGATATTAAGAACACATACAGTAGTGATACTAAGAACACATACAGTAGTGATACTAAGAACACATACAGTAGTGATACTAAGAACACATACTGTAGTGATACTAAGAACACATACAGTAGTGATACTAGTAAGAACACATACAGTAGTGATACTAGTAAGAACACATACAGTACTGATACTAAGAACACATACCGTAGTGATACTAAGAACACATACAGTAGTGATACTAGTAAGAACACATACAGTACTGATACTAAGAACACATTCAGTATTGACCCTAAGAACACATACAGTACTGATACTAAGAACACATACTGTAGTGATACTAGTAAGAACACATACAGTAGTGATACTAAGAACACATACAGTAGTGACACTAAGAACACATACAGTAGTAATACTAAAAACACATACATTAGTGATACTAAGAACACATACAGTTGTGATATGATACTAAGAACACATACAGTACTGATACTAAGAATGCATACAGTAGTGATACTTAGTACATATACAGTAGTGATACTAGTAAGAACACATTCAGTAGTGATACTAAGAACACATACATTAGTGATACTAGTAAGAAAACATACAGTCGTGATACTAAGAACACATACAGTACTGATACTAAGAACACATACAGTAGTGACACTAAGAACACCTTCAATACTGATACTAAGAACACATACAGTACTGATACTAGTAAGAACACATTCAGTAGTGATACTAAGAACACATACAGTACTGATACCAAGAACACATACAGTAGTGATACTAAGA
Source organism: Umbra pygmaea (assembly GCA_016801145.1). Classification (NCBI taxonomy): domain Eukaryota; kingdom Metazoa; phylum Chordata; class Actinopteri; order Esociformes; family Umbridae; genus Umbra; species Umbra pygmaea. The sequence goes on along the minus strand of JACXGM010034350.1, from coordinate 9,768 downwards.
ACATATAGAGTAGTGACCCTAAGAACACATACAGTATGGTAATGACCCTAAGAACACCTCCATTAGTGACACTAAGAGCACTTTTACCCCTTTTTGACTGACCACATTTTTACCGTGCAGCTCCGCATCATTGGTCTGTCAGAGCTGTGTTCCCATGGATGAGTTTTGTGACTGCGTCTAGCTTAATTCACAGAAAAAAGGGCTGGAGATGTTTTTAGCAGTGAATACGGGTGTAGAATTTCGCTGGTGAGAAGGCTACTTCCTCTTTCAAAAACACGCTTATAAAGCTATAAAAGTATCCATCTACCTCACAGGTGTGGCATATCAAGATGCTGATTAGACAGCATGATTATTGCACAGGTGTGCCTTAGGCTGGCCGCAGTAAAAGGCCACTCTAAAATGTGCAGTTTCATCACACAGCACAATGCTACAGATGTCACAAGTTTTGAGAGTGCGAAACTGACAACTCTTACGCAGTGATTTAAAGCCACAACAGGTGGATTCAGCACCAAGGCCACCTCCGCAGCCTAAGGAATTGTTTGTGATTTCTTATGTTGTGGAGCTAGCCGTGGTGCTGAATTCACCTGTTGTGGCTGATAACGCAAAACACACTGGAAAGTGGTCAGACCAGTGTCGGGGTGGCATAGGGAGTTTTGGGCATATTCCACCCAGAGCAAGAACTCAGCTCACTCCTTTGGCTGATCCCAGCAGTATGACCTTAGGAACCTACCCAGCTCTTTATTGACCCGTTCCACTTGCCCATTGCTTTCAGGATGGTGCCCAGAGGTCATAGTGACTGTGACTGACCCCCAGCCGCTCAATGAACGCCTTCAAAACTCGGGAAGTGAACTGGGGACCCCGGTCAAACACATCTTCTTCCGGGACACCATAATACCGGAAGACAGGTGAACAAGGCGTTTATGGTCTGCAGGGCCGTAGCAGGCAGCAGGTTTTCAAGAACCTATCCACAACAACCATGAACATTATTCTACCCTGTGAGGAAGGCAGAACAGTAATGAAATCAATGGCTAAGTGAGACCAGGGAGGTGTCTTTGTGCTCACATCCTTAAACAGATATGGCCACCAGTACCTGTCCTTAAGACAGTGCAACTTGGACCAATTCCAGGATGACCAGAGGAGGTAGATGTGTGCGCCCAGTAGAGGAGACGATCCCGCACGGAGGATGGCAAATTATGAAAACCAGCTGGACATGCCTTACGAGATCTAGGTATCAAGCTCCCATCAAACTGATACTACTATACAGGAACCTGGAAATATGAGACCGTTATCTACCGGCTTCTCCTCCTCATCAAACGGGCGTGACATAGCTTTAGCTTTCAGGTTTTTGCTGCCCGGGATATACGACAAGGTAAAGATGAACCAGGCCAAGGAAAATGACCACCTAGCCTGATGACGGTTTAGTCTCTTTGCTGCCCAAATATACTCCAGGTTTTGGGGATCAGTCAAGACAAGAAAAGGATGTTTAGCCCCCCATGACCAGGGGCCGTATTTATCAAGCTTCTCAAAGTGCCAATTCTCAAAGTGCTGAGAATTGACAAAATTTACTCCTACTCACAAACCTAAGTATAGAAGCAAGTTATCAAGTTTCTTAAAGCTAAGAATCACTCTTACTCTCCCAGCTATTTAAGACCGCTCGAGTGTTCTCTCAAGTGGTTAGGAGTTGCCAGTAGGGGCTTGTGATGGCTGAGACAGAGACGTGCGCAAATCTTTTATGAGAGGAAGAATGTTTTTTTAATTGTTTGACGTTGCGGAGTTAATTAAAAATGGTATTGTTTGGACAAAACAGGCATCATCTTCTTCAGCGACTGAGTGAAGAACGTCATTTAACCAGTCACATTTATCCCAGCAATTCATTTTCAGATGAATTGAAGGTGGTGATTATGTTCCGTTTGCAGCAACACAATACTGATGATTTGGGCCATCACAACCATCAATAAGCCGAATTGTCATGGAAACAATTATTGTACTTAAAGCTCAACACATTGTCACGCGTTTCATTGACTTCCCAACAACACCCCGCATAATCCAACAGAAGCAAAAACAATTCATGCAAATAGCCGGCTTCCCAAGAGTAGTAGGTGCAATGGATGGCACAGATCATTGCTCCCAGCGTCAACGAGAATGTTTATATGAACAACGAAGAGGTACCACAGCATCAACACACAAGTTGAGTTAGATGCAGACTACAACATTTTGGATGTGGTACCCAAATCCAAATTGCCTGGGTCTACCCATGACGCGCGATATTGTATGAAAGTGGTCCGAAGCAGCTATTTGAAAGGCACTTTCTGCCGCCGGAGTCATCTAATAGGAGATAAAGGATAACCGCTCGTGGCTCCTCACCCATTTCCATATGGCACTAACAGAAGCCCAAATTAACTACAACAGGTAGCCTTTTTGTAAGCTATTTATACACAATTGTTTCATAGTTTATTAATAGAACACTGCATCCTAATATAGGCAAGATATTATATATCCCTTCACAGGGCACATCGTATCACACGAAGTGTGGTGGAGAGGGATTGACCAGTGGAAGCGTAGATTCCACATTCTCCACTCAGAAATTTGACAAATTCAGCAAGCAGTGTTTCTTGTTCTCTCCAGTTCGGTTTTTTTTTGGAATGAATGGTGGCAGGTCAGTTAACAGCATACTCGTTTGAAATATTTAATTGAGAAATAGTGGAAAACGTGTTGGAAACCGTTTTTGATATTTAATTTACAATGTGTAGCTATATAATAATGGATTCTCTTGAAAATTCTTTATTGTCAAATGTTTGTTGAATGTCAACTCCTCTTATGAATGTCACCATTGAATGTGAATTTATCTGAGAATATTCATAAACAAGTACATCTAGTATTCAGTGATTGGATCTTGCCTATGTCGTCATCCAAAATCCCGTTTGCGGCACAGCAAAGTGTCGTGAATCAGCTCTAATACTGACAATTAAGATTTAGTCCAACACTTCACTAAAAGTAGGACTAAGATGTTTGATAACTAACTTTTAAGCACAGCTTTGAGCCAAGAATTGTCTTACTCTTAAGTCAAGTCTTAGCAGTGTTCTTAAGAGTAATTCTAAGAAGCTTGATAAATATGGGCCCAGGTATTCGTAGTGGCCAGTCTTAGTGCTAAACGCTTTAAGTTTTGTAAAGAAGCGTGCACCATGCATAGTCTCTACTACAGAGGAGATAAAGGGAAATGGGTAAGTGAATCGCATGGTGATGTGGTTCAATGTATGATAATCTATGCATGGGCGTAGATCACCATCTTTCTTTACAATATAGAAACTCAAAGACTCAGGTGAAGATGAGGGACGTATGTATACCGGACGTAGTGATTCATAGACATGTTTCCATGACTTCAGTCTCAGCATACGGCAGAATACACATGACCCTTGGGCAATATGGAACCTGATAAGAGACGGCGAGTGCTGGAGCCGACGCGGACCAGCAGAGGTAGATCCAGACCGTGGAATTGGAGTTGGTAAAAGTTAGTTCAGTTTAACAAGTGGAATTTTCCACCATTCCATTATGCATGTCTTCAGCTGTGCCGCCGCAGGCTGATGGCGAGGGGAAGTAGGGCTGTGCAATTAATCAGATTTTGATCGCGATTTCGATTTCAGCTCCTAACGATCACAAAAACTGTGTAATCGAGAAAAAACGATTATTTTGTACATTGCATTTTCTAAGAACTCTTATTTTTGTCTTGTGTTCAAATGACACGCACGTTTGTCCCTCCCGAAACCGAAAGTGAAACTAACTCAGTCGTCTATTAAAGACGCATTTTACAGTGTAACTCCATATCCATCGTGCGTGCACATGCCGTTGCATACTTTTAGCCTAAGATGTGTGCCCCATTAGCACAGTTGAGAACGACCGCTCTAGAATGTTGTTGCATACTTTGGACAAGCGTTATAATTTGCCACCTCGCCACAACTTTACCATAGTTGCTCTGCATGCTTTATATGAGAAATGCTGTGCAGAAGTGGCTACAAAGGCAGAGTATGGGCTACATTATTTTATATATTACAGGTGATTGCAGCAGCTCCATGAGTTTACCTCACAGCAACGCAGGTACTTTGTTTGTTAGTTAGCTTATCAGCTTTGTCTATTTGAGTCTTGTTTGGGATATTTTATGTGTACTGACTGAAGAGCCAAGCTTCGTGTTACTTCTATTCAGTAGTTTGTTTAAACTGCTGTTTGTGATTCTACAGCAGACTTATTAAGCACAGTGATCGTGCGCACATGTAAAACCTGCAGGCAAAATAGAAAATAAGATATGTTTAGAAGTGTTAATTTATTTAATATAATGAATATAAATAAATTATTTGTAATTGAAATTGCAGTCTAATCAAATCCAAACATTCTAACAAACTATGTGTGCTGGTCACCCTCAACAAAGTAAAAAAAATGCACCCGCTCCTGACGTCAGAATATTTTCACTGTTTTTTAAAATCAACATGCAAATTTCCAAAACCAATGAGTAATCGATTTAAATAATCGTGATTTCAATATTGACTAAAATAATCGGGATTATGATTATTTCCGTAATCGAGCAGCCCTAAGGGGAAGTGGCAGCCGCAGTTCAACGAGGATTCCTGGTGGCTTCCGTGGTGGTGGGCTGCTGTTGATGGGGACCACCGGTGGTCTTTGCAGCAGCCGTAGTCACCCTGATGGTCCCTACTGGTCTCGGCCTCTGATGTTGCCTCCCCGGTGGTCTCGGCCTCTGATGTTGCCTCCCCGGTGGTCTCCGCCTGATGTTGCATAGCCAGGGGTCTGGGCCTCAGACCTTGCCGTGCCGGGGGTCTCGGCCAAGGGTGTCACCTCGTCCAGGGGTCTCGGCTGCTGACAAAAAATTGCAGAGGGTCTAGGCTGCAGCTGATGTCTCAACGGGAGTCTCTGACACTGCAGGAAGGTCGCTGGTGGTCTATCCTGCTGTAGGCTGGTTGCTGGGGGTCTCAGTGGCTGCGGCATTGGGGGAGGAGCCCCATCGCTTGGCGCAGGTTGCTGTGATGTCCACATCTGAGAGGGCTTGGGTTTGACCATCACTGAGCGAGGAAACCCTCCTCTGATACAGGTGTCTGGTCCCCTGGATGAGGCGCAGCTCGCTAGATCTCCAGCATGGGCTCAGTGGGCGGGGCCTCTGACAAGGTCCTGGGTTCTTTCTCCTCCAGACTCCTCACAGATGGTGGAGCTAAAGGCTCAGGTGTGGCTGAGGGAAATACCGGTTCAGGTCTGGAGAACCCAGCTGTTGGCACTGGGAAAAGGAGCTCGCACTCTGGACAAGGGCTCCAAACTGCAACCAAAATGGCTTTTGTGACTGTTTGAAACGGGATGCGACCCCAGATTTTTATTGGTCACAAATGTATCAGTGATTTTTTTGTGGTCACATACATTTTTGAGCATTATGATTTAAAAAAAAATGTATGTTGTGTCCCCACCCAATATCAAACTCACTTCTATGCCATTGGTCTTCAGTCTTCACCCCTCACTGATTGGTGTAGTGGGCATTACAGAATTATGCACAACCTTCCGGAGTGATAATATGTCTGGAAACACGAATGCTGTTTTCCCAGCTTCAGGCCACTCCATCTGGGCGCAGGTGGCTCAGTGGGTAGGGAGTCAGACTTGTAGTCAGAAGGTTGCCAGTTCGATTCCCGACTGAGCCAAAAACAAAAAATGTCGTTGTGTCCTTGGGCAAGACACTTTACCCTAATTGCTCCCAGGTCGTTGCTGTAAATAAGAAATTGTTCTTAGTCAACTTACCTGGTTAAATAAAGGTTAAATAAAAAAAATCTCATTAATTTGAGTTAGTATATAGATTTGGGAATAACTGTGATTTTTCTATATGGATGGCATATAGCCCAGGGTTGTAGACAGTAAATGCATGTTAATGCCATTACGTATTTTTTTACTGGTGAAATAGCGTTTACTCAAAGTTACATTTAGTTAATTATTTTTGGCCCAATTATTACGTTTCCACCATTTTTCAATGCTGAAAAAATAAATATTCTTTATCTAAATTCCAAACGCATAAGCCTATTGTCAAATGTGTGGAATCACGGGTGTATCTCTCCACTGCACATGCTGAGTATACTATATTAGCAAACTCCTGCGTCTGTTCTAGAAAAAAGAAAAGACCAAAACCGTCTCTTGGAAAATGAGTGGTCAAAACTGTAAATAATAGTTGCTGATATGTATGTATGTGACACAAGTGTCATTTTAAATGTTGATTTACAGAGAATAATGAGACAAAGAGGAAGAGGCAGGAAGAGACATAGAGAGGAAACAGGTTAGTGCTTTGGAAGTGCAAATAATATATCAAAATATACCTTTCAATATCAGGGCTTTACAATGATCCTAAACTTTTCTTCAAAGTTGCTCAGGCGAGTATATACAAACGTAATGTAAACAATTTATTTTAAGACAGTACATTTAAATTATTTTATTATTTAGTGGGTGCATGCATTTTTCTAAATAATTATGTGTAAATCAAAATCAACTAGCTGAGCTACACAGGACGTGAACTTGTACAACTTGTTCCACAAGTTGTTGAATAGGAATGTTCTATGTAAGTTATATTCTGACACATTAATTTTACTGTACGCCAGTAGTGTTTTTTAGACCAGGTCTGTGTTATATAACATTTGCCTGCATCCAAAATGGCCCTATTCTCTATGTGTCTTGGTCAAAAGTAGTACACTACATAGACAAGTGTCATTGGGACTGCAGAATTTTAGAGGTTAAAGATCATTGTCAAGGAAATGAAGAGTTGTCAGTTGACACCATTCTCTTAGCTACCAGGCTTAGTCCAATGAGCTGATGAATTCCATAGAGACCCTGACAGACGTTACCATAACAATCTGCACATCTTCTGAACTCTACCCTAACCAGCGTCATATTGGCCTAGTCCAAACTGGTTCTCCTAACAGGGACATAGGGTGCCATTTTGGCCTGCGACAGACCTAGCGGTATGTGACTGGAGGAAGTGTGGACGTCTGTTTCTCACCACTGTACGAAGCTCAGTGATCACTGTGCTGCCAGACAATAATATGTACAGTACGTCAAATGTTCCCTTGTCTTCTATTTGGATTTTTGGTATTCGTGTCAAGGTGTGTGTGTTGAGGTGTGTGTGTGTGTGTGTATGTGCGCGTGCGTGCGTGCCGGGCCTCCCCAGCTGTCTACTGTACTCACAGGATCAGAGAGAGACTGAGAGAGCTGTGGGGAGGGACGAAGACAGAGGGAGGGGGCAGAGGAAAACAGAGATATGGGTGGAGCATGTGTGGGCAGGGAGAAGTAGGGTGTGTGTGTGTGAGCCAGTAGTGTGTGTGTGTGTGTGTGTGTGTGAGCCAGTAGTGTGTGTGATGTTGAAGGTTGTGTGCACATTGTTTTCTTCAGCCGCACCACAATCTGTCGCTCCAACTTTTGACTACAAACCAGAGCCTTGTCCCTGATCCCAGGAGCAAGTTGCTGCTTCTCGGTCGCGTTTTTCTGTCGCAGACTGAAGAAGGATTACCCTCAACCCCAGGAGAGGAGCGGATAGACTGGCCCGTCTGTCGCACTGCCTCTGTCTGGCTGTTTCAGTGTTAGACAGTTGAAAGCCTGAATCAGACTAAAGCAGACACGGGCGAACGAGGCGGAGGTGTCGCATTAGGGTGGAGCAGCGCAGCCCCGTCCAGCGGGGGATAGACAAGAGCAGCACATCCAGGGTTGAAGTTTCGACGTGCTCCTAGAAGGGTGAGTCTGTTACTACCCCTCCCAAAGTCCTCACCTGCCTTTGGAATTCAGCCACGTGAACCTGCCTGTCAGCACCCTATGCCCTCTCCACTGTCACAGCTCACACACTCAACTCAAAACTGAACTTGCCGTTTCACTGATCGTCTAGACAGACACTGAACTTACACATGGTACTGTTTTGTTTCATCAATTGATCTCTTAGTCTTTGTATTGTGCTGATTTTAGTCAGCAAATGGCACTAACGTGATTTCAAAATGTAACCCTTAAGTTTGTTTGTTTCTTGGGAAGCACACTGTCCCAAATTATCTTTTTTTATACACTAGATGTCCAAAAAGTAAATATAGAACTAGACATGAGGAACAGAACAAGTGGTGCTAATGTGAGACAGTCTTTGACCAATGAGTTTCTTTTAAGTGAGACTCTTAAGTGGGAATAGATTTTGATGAAACTGTTTTCATTTCCATTGATGCTGTGAATAAATTGTGAATAAATTGTGAATAAATTGTGAATAAATTGTGAATAAATTGTGAATAAATTGTGAATAAATTGTGAATAAATTGTGAATAAATTGTGAATAAATTGTGAATAAATTGTGAATAAATTGTGAATAAATTGGAGCTTCTCTGAATGTGGTCAGTCTTCAAACAGTAAAACCTGTAACCCGTGGAGGCTGCTAGCAGCTTTGTTAGTGTCCCTGTGTGCTGTTAGTGTGGAGGCTTTGTCGTTTCAAAATAGAAGTGTTGAGAGACGAAAATGTGTGAAAGTTAAAGTCGACACATCAGAACGTAGAGAGAGAGGGAGAGAGAGAGAGAAAGAGAGAGGGAGGGAGAGATGGACAGACATAAGCTGAGGGCAGGGGCTAGGAGTGAGGGCAGCCCCCCGTCACCTTTCTTTAACTGGCCATGAAGATGAGACATTCACATGACTGAGGAATGTCACTGTGCTCTGCATGTACAAAGGGTCAGAAACCAGGTGTTACCGAGCGCATATGTCATGCACACTGATCTGTGACTACATTCACACCCTGTAGCTTAGAGGAAAATGGTTCTGTGTTGGGACCCTGAATGAAAGAGCCTGGTCAGAAGAGGCCCTGATCAGAAAAGGCCCTGGTTAGAGCCTGCAGTCTGAAGAGGCCCTGGTTAGAGGTTGCAGTCAGAAGAGGTCCTGGTTAGAGGCTTTGGTTAGAAAAGGCCCTGTTTAGATGCTTTGGTTAGATGTGACCCTGGTTAGATGCTTTGGTTAGAAGAGGCCCTGGTAAGAGACTGTGGTTAGAAGAAGCCCTGTCTTGAGGCTGTGGTTAGAAGAGGCCCTGGTTAGAGGCTGTGGTTAGAAGAGGCCCTGGTTAGAGACTGTGGTTAGAAGAGGCCCTGGTTAGAGACTGTGGTTAGAAGAGACTCTGGTTAGAGGCTGTGGTTAGAAGAGGCCCTGGTTAGAGGCCCTGGTTAGAGGCCATGGTTAGAGGCTGTGGTTAGAAGAGACTCTGGTTAGAGGCTGTGGTTAGAAGAGGCCCTGGTTAGAGACTGTAGTTAGAAGAGACTCTGGTTAGAGACTGGTTAGAAGAGACTCTGGTTAAAACTGTGGTTAAAAGAGACTGGTTAGAGACTGTAGTTAGAAGAGACTCTGGTTAGAGACTGTGGTTAGAAGAGACTCTGGTTAGAGACTGTGGTTAGAAGAGACTCTGGTTAGAGACTGTAGTTAGAAGAGACTCTGGTTAGAGACTGTGGTTAGAAGAGACTCTTGTTAGAGACTGTGGTTAGAAGAGACTCTGGTTAGAGACTGTGGTTAGAAGAGACTGGTTAGAGACTGTGGTAAGAAGAGACTCTGGGCCTGATTTACTAACACAAGTGCAGTTTGCGCTGCGTCTGTTTATGCGAGTTCGGTAATTGCGCACGCTATGCTTCCACATTTAGCGTGGTATTTATCAAACCCGATACCCATTACGCAATCAGCGCATACTCCGCCCTCCATTAGCGCGCCTCTAAAAGCGCAAACAATGGCCCCGTACGCATCTAT
>JACXGM010034349.1:0-12003 GCA_016801145.1 Umbra pygmaea | reverse complement strand
TTTGGGAAGGGAAAGAACACATCTCCTCCAGACAATCTCTCGGGGGATCTAATGTCCGATTTACAAATGCTGTTGACGCACCGCTTTACCGTCCTGCTTGGAGTCAATTTTTGTCGGACCTGCTCACATTGTTACGGTTGCTATGATGTGTGATTGGACAATGGCAGTTTTGGGGGAGGGGCCGGCGATAGGTCAATTAAACAACACAATGTAAATCACACTGTCCACTCAGGAAGCAACACTGATTGACAATCAATTTCACATGCTGTTGTGCAAATGGAACAGACAACAGACAACTATAGGCAATTAGCAAGACACCCCCAGTAAAGTAGTGGTTCTGACCACTTCTCTAGTTCCTATGCTTTCTGGCAGATGGTTTGGTCACTTTTGAATGCTGGTGGTGCTTTGACTCTAGTGGTAGCATGAGACAGAGTCTACAACCCACCCAAGTGGCTCAGGTAGTGCAGCTCATCCAGGATGGCACATCGATGCAAGCTGTGGCAAGAAGGTTTGCTGTGTCTGTCAGTGTAGTGTCCAGAGCATGGAGGCACTACCAGGAGACAGGCCAGTACATCAGGAGACGTGGAGGAGGCCGTAGGAGGGAAACGACCCAGCAGCAGGACCGCTACCTCCGACTTTGTGCAAGGAGGAGCAGGAGGAGCAGGCCACAAATGTGCATGTGTCAACTCAATAAAGACTCCATGAGGGTGGTATGAGGGCCCAACGTCCACAGGTGAGGGTTGTGCTTACAGCCCAACACCATGTAGGACGTTTGGCATTTGCCAGAGAACACCAAGATTGGCAAATTCGCCATTGGTGCCCTGTGCTCTTCACAGATGAAAGCAGGTTCACACTGAGCACATGTGGCAGACGTGACAGAGTCTGGAGTCGCTGTGGAGAACATTCTGCTGCCTACAACTTCCTCCAGCATGATTGGTGGGTCAGTAATGGTGTGGGGTGGCATTTCTTTGGGAGGCCGCACCTCCATTTGCTTGCCAGAGGTAGCCTGACTACCATTAGGTACCAAGATGAGATCCTCAGACCCCTTGTGAGACCATATGCTGGTTTTAGTCCAGGTCTGTGAGGACATCCCTCAGGAGACCATCCGCCACCTCATCAGGAGCATGCCCAGGCATTGTAGGGAGTTCATACGGGCACGTGGAGGCCACACACACTACTGAGCCTCATTTTGACTTGTTTTAAGGACATTTCATCAAAGTTGGATCAGCCTATAGTGTGGTTTTCCACTTTGATTTTGAGTGTGACTCCATATCCAGACCTCCATGCGTTGATAAATTTGATTTCCATTGATAGTTTTTGTGTGATTTTGTTGTCAGCATATTCAACAATGTCACATGATTAGTTCATTTATTCAGATCTAGGATGTGTTATGTTAGTGTTCCCTTCATTTTTTTGAGCAGTGTATTAAAGATGATCAGTTACTCACAAAGGCATTGCTGCTGTTTAATTGTCATTGCTTGTTGTCTGTTATGCTTGTGGTAATATAAAGTATATTACATGTTGTTTTTCCACTCCTGTCCAATCCATCATTCTCCTGCTTGTTTTCACCTAGTGTTAATGTGGTGGTTTTTCATTCAGGTATTACACCAGATTACATTTAATTTCCAAGTCTTGTCAGGTTGTTGGACACAAACACTGGGAGCCATAGTGGAGCATGTGACATACAGTATCTACCGTCATAGTGGCCTAATGCAGCTGGAAGCTGTGTGCATTCAGCGAATTCCCAATGTGACATCATGTGCTAATGTATGTCACAGTACTGTATGTCACAAGCTGAAATTATTCATACTGTTAATGATAATTTACTTGAATATGCAAATATGTTTTCAACCCAGTTTCTCAAAGAAAACAATAATGATCCAAATACATTATTCATCTAAAAATTTAGTCAAAAACACAGAAAATGTTATGCAGAAAGCAACCCAAGCTAGTGTTCTGTATGGATTCAGCTCTGGCAATTTTGGCACCCTAGGCAAGATTTTGGCATGGCGTTAATAATAACAACTATTTAATTTATTAGAATGCATTACTATTCAGTTTCAGCTTTCTGAAAATATACAGCAATACTGTGCAAAAGATGTAATACACTGTTTGCACAATTATTAGGCAAGTTGTATTCTTGAGAATAATTTAATTATTGAACAACTACAGTGCTCTCGGTCAATCCGAAACGTAAATACACCTCAAACCTTTATAGTTAAAAAGTAAAAGTGAGGTCTTGGCTTTCTTTGGAGAATAACTGTGTACACAATTGTTGGGCAACTATTAGTGTGCAGAATAATTATGCAACTAAATGACAAACAAAATGTTTCCCATCTCACTTGTTGATTTTTATCTGACAAAGTAAGAACAATAAACAAACAACTCAAAATTTACATTACAAAACAAATCAGTGACCAATATAGCCACCATTCTTTTTAATAACAGTCATAAGCCTTCCATTCTTGGAGTCTGTTTGTTTCTTGATCTGTTGACGATCAACTTTTTGTGCAGCAGCAACCAAAGCCTCACAGACACTGTTCAGAGAGGTGTACTGTTTTCCTTCACCATAAATCGACCAATTAAAAAGGGACCAATAGGGTTTATGTCAGGTGAGGAAAGGGGACATGTCATTATTCTGTCATCTTTAAAGCCTTTACTGGCTAGCCACGCAGTGGAGTACTTCGATGCATGCGATGGAGCATTGTCCTGCATAAAAATCATGGTCTTCTTGAAAAATGCTGACTTTTTCCTGTACCGTTGCTTGAACAAAGTGTCTCCTAAAAACTGGCAGTAGGTTTGCGAGTCTTTAATAATTCCAGCCTGTGCCAGTACCCCACCTCCACCTTGCTGGTGTCTCAGTTGAAGTGGAGCTCTGTGCCCATTACTGATTCAGCCACGAGCCCATTCATCTGGTCCATCAAGAGTCACTCTCATCTCATCATTCCATAAAACCTTTGAGAAATCTGTCTTCAGATATTTCTTGGCCCAGTCGTGACGTTCTGGAATATGACAGCACTGGAGGATAACGGGTTCCTGGAAGCTTCATGTTTGAGTCTTCTCAAATCTTTGGCAGTATTTTTTTTTCTCAACACGTTTCTTGCGCCCCTGTTGACTATTTGAAACAATACGTTTGATGGTTCTGTGATCACGCCCCAAAATAAGTATTTTACAATTTTGGGCTTTTCTGAGTCAGTTAAATCTCATTATTGGCCCATTTTGCCTGAGAAACAGAGGCTGCCTAATAATTATGCACACCTTGATATAGGCCACACCCTCCCTCATTACGCAAATACACATCACCCGATTTGCTTAAATTCATTAAACATTTCAGTTTATACAGCATTGAGTTGGAACATATGCATAAAATGATGATATGTTTAAGAATACTGAATTGCTTAATACTTGTGCTCCCAGTGTATGTAAAGGTAAAACTAGTGAACAGTTAACAATAGTACAAATGAAATGGATTAGGTTAACTAGTGAACAGTTAACAATAGTACAAATGAAATGGATTAGGTTAACTAGTGAACAGTTAACAATAGTACAAATGAAATGGATTAGGCCAACAAATAGAGCCAAAGGCAGCTAAAATATACCTTTGCCTAACTTTTCAAAATTTATAGTAGTAAATATAGCTACTTTAAAATTTTTGTTAGCCAAGTTTAAAAACAACATTGATTGCTAGATTATTATCAAGTCTTTTTCCAGAGGTGGGATGTGAGTTTGCTATTACGGATTCTAAATTCTAAATGCGTTAAATGTTCTACTCGCTTAATCTTTCCATGATCTGTGCTTTCTATAAACATCCAGTGTCCTCAAACGCTCTGAAATATAATACTAGCTGTGGATTTTTTTCGTCATATATTTCTAATAGTTTAATGCAGATTAATCTTGCATCAGCCAGGCAACCTTGGTGTCATGACGCCACCTCTTCGAAGTCGCCGGTCTATTCCCAGAGATCGAAGTCGCTGGTATATTGTGCCACCGGCCTGAGCACAACACTACAACATCCCAAGTGGACACTTATTATGCATGCCAATCACTACAGCACACCTGACCCTGTCCTCTCATCAAACCCATGAATAACCTGGGCTGTTGATACGTGTGTTTGTGCTTGATTGTACCTGTGTCTTCATGCCAATATTACGTGTGAAGCCTCTAGTGTTATTTTGCCTTTGGCTACTTACTTGTTTGAAGTATCAGAGATGACTTATTAAATATCCTTTTGATTACCTAGCATTAGCTTCCACATTTCCTTGGTGGAATTATATTAATATATATTGTTTTATCTTATTTGAATACTAGCTGACTTTTCTCCCTTCCCAATCATGTGATACTCAATGCATGATTATGGCCTTGCTTCATCACAACAAATCTGAAGCAGGTTTAGGAGTGTTAAGATCAAGATGTGTCCTACAATGCACATCTCACCGAACAGATGTATCTTAAAACAATGCTCATTCAACTAGGAAGGCTACGGCGGTAACTACCCACTGGAGATAAGCACATTCGACAGGCAACAACCACAGCTGAGCTTGAAGGAGCTTAACCTGCTTCAAGGAGCAGCTACAGTGTAATGAGACAATTCACCATTATCTAATGTCCAAGCCAACGAATCTGCTGTGTATGTTTTAAGTACGTTAATGTACTGTACATGGATCATTTACTTTCATTTAACAGACAGGTTTATCTTTAGTGTAGATGCCATTGCGTATGCAACACCGGTAATAACTATTCATCATTCACACACTACAGTAGCTTTCGATAGCTTTCAGCAACATTTACGAATCACCTTAAGCTCCTTTCCATACTGTTTGTATTTACACTGTCATGTCTCCAGACTGCCTTCGAGTGTTGGTGGGTGTATCATTCAAGATGTCTTCAGCTGGGTGTGGAGGTTGACTGGAATTAGAGAGACCCGCAAGTTTACACTACAATGGTGTCTCATCCCGAGCTCGGCTAGAGCGGATTCGAAAAATGTTGCCGAAATATATCGAAGTCTATCGTAGTGTAAAAAGCCTCTATGCAAGGTGCTTCTGGCAGTTTATATTGGTAAATTATCTTTTATGTACTAAGATGCCTGATTTATCCTGTCATAATGAAAACGCATTCAGGAGTGTAACATCAGAAATTACTTATCCTGATACATTAGTTTGGTCCAAAATTATTTGTCAGAGGTCGCATTAGATTTCAAAATACTTTCTGTTCAAATTGGATAAAAATATCGGCTTAGGGAATGAACGTAGCTGTCTTTTCTTCTTTAAATCTACCTGGCTAAAAACAAATGAGTAAATAAACAGCAAATGTCTACTTACTGGATGTAATAGGCCTGTAAGTCCCAATCATGTCCAAAACAAACAAATTTGTCAACCAAAATGTATTAGCTACAGTACATACAATGTTGTAAAATGCACAAAGTAAAAGTGCTCTGCTAAGTTCATAATGTTTTGGGAAGTTCATAATTAAAACTTAAATGGGAGTGCATAATTAATCAGTGACCATAATTAATAATTTGTTTCCTCTTTGTTTACATTTATTTGATTTCTGGTTAGTTATGAAATCTTTTTACCTGGTCATTTTGGTCTTAATTGGCAATTCCCTAAAACTGGTGACCTCAGCCAAACACCTGGAGTAATTTTACTTTATAAAAACATATTTAAAATCTACAACAGATACAGAACATATTTTGTATGATGGACCAATGTGAGGTTCAAATGAATGGGAGCTTCCACATGGTGAATACATTAAATACAATGCTCCTGTCATATTATGACATTAGAGGTGGTATGAAACCCTTAATGAGGCTCTCTGACACCCACCTGGTTTGTGCTCTAGCAGTGGTGGCCATGCACACTGTTCCCATGGCGATTTGTACAAACACTAACTACAGGAATCCATAATAACTTATACTGTAAGTTGTTAAAAAATAAATGCATTAATCTCGTTGTAAATGTTGATTTATAGATCATTATTTATAATGACTTATAACACTCTACTTATTAGCAATGTATTACATATATATATATATAAAACCATTCTGACCATACTATAACCATAAAGCGACAGAGAGTTATATTGTGTTATAGTGTATAGTGTGTACAGAGAGTGTTATAATGCATTATGAAGGACGTTATATTATGATGTTCTATAAACACCTTCAGGCACCTCACATTTGCTCCTTGTCTTTGATATGTGGCCTATCTGCTACACCACAATAATAAATGTTTACATAGTAACGTACAGGATTTAATATTGTTTTCTATCAACTGCTGAATGTATTTGGTAGGTTACTAATTGGAAATACCTGGAATGGAACACTGCAGATATCATGTCATTGTCAGAAGTCAGCAAAACAACAGTAACAGCATATGTTCCTTCAATTTAACCACTGGCGAAACACAAGTAGACCAGCTAATGTATGTACATTTGCATGTTTGCAACAACCTGAGCCTGTTCCAGACACACAATCCTTCACTAATATACGATCCCTGAGAGGTGATATGTACAGTACACATTTCGAGCTGGTGGCTTTTCAATCAGTCAACCAACCCTGCGTGCTCATATCTGAGGAGCAGCTTCTGATATCCTTGAACTCTTATGCGACAGTACAGTTGTCAAGGAGACAATTTTCCATCAGTAAAATGTATTCGTTACGGCTGCTCTGGGTTTGTGTGCGGCCGTGAAATTTGAAACCTCGAATGTTGACCCTGCTACAGACCCCGCCCTCTGCTGTCATCCTCTGGATGGTAACTGTGTTCTCCTCAACGGGCATCAGGTGAGAGGTCCTTTGGACTCCCTTTGCAGGATAGCATTTTAATTGGCCCTTTACCATGAAGCAACCTTCTGGGCCATATCATGTCATGGGAATTTGCAAAAAAACCTCCTGATTGCTTTTTAACAACATTAATATACCTTTACAAGATCTCTAAAAGGTTTTACAGAGCATATCATTTACCTAACAGTACTTCCGGTTTTATGGAGGGTTCCTAAATATGGCAGAACTGTGTGATAGAACTTTCAATGTCAAATGTGACATAACCGACTATGAAATATGACATACATTGGCCTTCCACATGGCACAGTGGATGCTGTCTTGCAACGTAGCTGTGACCAATTGGCTTTGAATCCTGGTAGAAGCATTCTGACTATGCCTCATACAATGCCACATTCACTGAGGTGCTAAAACCAGTCACATCTTAAGTCTACCTTTAAACACTTTCACACACTCCCTCGCTAAATGTTGGTACAATTATAACAGAAAATGAACAATGGCCTTTTGCTAGGTAGTAAGTTACTTTTAACTTCCCTGATTAGTTTGATGACTAGTTTATATTACCTATTAGGCACCTCAGGGAATTGTACTGTATGGCCAATATAACAAAGCTGGGATGGTAAACAAGCACTTGACAATGTTTTGTTGCTAAGAACAGCTGTGCTATACTGGTTATATACTGTAAAAACCTGAGGTGCCTTCTTGCTAAAATATACAGTAGTAGTAGTAGTAGTACAAACACTATTCCAAAACAACTTGATTGCAGACATTACAATTGGCGATTCCTGCAAAATGAAACCCACAAAAAGTCCATTATTAACTTGTTCAAAAGACAGATGCCCCTGTACACTTCCCTACAGCAATTTAACATTCAGAATCTAAACATTAATTTGCATCTATTTTTCTCAGGTCATGAACTTTGAGAATTTCGTTTTTGGCTTGGAATTGTTGTTGAATTGGGCCCCAAGTTGAAATTTATAGATGAGGTGGTGTAGAGCTTACATGGTTCATCCAACCACATGTCGCAGAGACGGCCGATTCTTTTCGCACTGCTCATCTGACACAGAGGCCTTTAGTCAGATAATGTGTGGGTTGATTGACACTCACTGATTGACACTATGTTTCCGCAATTTAACTTACAGGCCACCGATCTGCTCTCAAGAAGTCGCTGGAGAGCGACATGGCAAGGTAGATGATCCAACTTATCTAACCTAAATCCCGGTCAGCGCGATGCCACTGTGCACTGCCTCATGCTGGGGGGTCCAAGTCATTAAGGCATAATGAGAGAAAGTAGCCATAGTGAACACGGTGGTGTTGTGGGATTTGCTTTAGATCTTTCTGATCCATATACATTTCTTGGAAAAAAGAAAGGTAGTTGTAGCATCTCTCGCCTTTCCTCTCAAGGCAGCATTCTGTGTCATCTGTTGGAAATCGCTAAAGGAGAAGTCGAGGCATAAGGCTACAATACGTGTTCAAGTCAATGCAATTTACTACGCTACACCTGTACCCATCAGCAGCATATTTTTGCTGGGCTTGCACTCCTCTTCTTCCATATGCCCTGCCTGAAATCCCAAGTAAGGAAAGTCTCAGAGCCAATCATCTAGAAACAGACTTCAGCTGACACATGACATAGATCCTCTGGCACTGCATTAGCGTTAAGCACTATTTCAGGCACAGAGGCTTACAAATCAAACTATGACTTTGTAAGCAAAACAAGTGACTAACAGGAAGAAATTGGGTACAGCTGAACCTGAAAGCGATGTCTGTCTTTCGTTAATCTCTTTAACAGCCTCCAGAAATAATTAAGTACAAATAGGACAATGTATTAAATGAAATCCATGTTAGATAATAAACAAACTGATTATTCCATATGTGCAAAGATAAAAAAATTGAATAATATAGATCTGTGCTCTTCTCCTCTGCTTCCTAATGTTGTGTCAATAAAAATACAAGACTAAAAGTGTCATTCCACCTCTGTCGGCCAGCTTTGAACACTGTTCTTCTTTGCAATGCAATTCATCCCTTGCTGGCCTCAGTTTTTAGACTGTCCTTGGGCAATATACAGTATGTATGTCCAATGTTTTGTCAAAAAGCTGCAGCTCAGTAGGAAATGAATAATGGATGTGAAGCAATAACAACAGTTACATCTAGGCTAGAATGGACTACTGTAAAAACATTCTGTAGTACATTTCTTGAAAAGTTATGCTGAGTTGCTCTTTGTCATCCAAATATGTGAAATTTTATCACATAAAATAACTGTATCACAGAATTAGGTTTTTAGACCACTTAAAGAGGTTTCCCTTTGCTGATTTAACAGGATATTTCTTCTTTTACATTTATTTTGTTCTATACCAGCGTCTAGCCTCAGTCGCTGCCATTCAAACTGATAACATTATTCTGCCACTACATTATGGAAACAAAGATGTTTTTCTTTCCCCATATTGTTATTACCAACATGTCATTTTTTATTCACGCCAACAAGCCTTTGGTCTGTTACAGTAGTCCATGTTGATAATACTATGAATATTTTGTGTTTTTATTTTTAACACATTCTTTCAGTTTTGAGATATGAGCACGGATTGTGGAGTGAATAAAATGCTGTGGATCGCTTTTGTAAATTGAAGAGGAGGCAACACTATCTTCTGGCTGGCACTGACAAGTACGTTTGATGCATTAATGATTCCCAAAACACATTTGCAGAGCTTGAACAATGTTTACAATAAAAGGTAAAGATGTGTGTGGGTAGAATATTACTCCAAATATGTCCCCACTACAATGGCTGATTCAAGTGATTCTACCTTTATACATAAATCTGGGCCATGATGATATTCAGAATGATTTAATCCTCATTGTGTATTTGCAAGTAATATTAAATTATTTCTTTCAAAAAGTGAAAATTACATTTCATAATATTTTAATGTGTATACTGTGCAAACTGTGTAGGTGTGTTAGCCTTCACTGCAGAGATAGTCCGGTCTAAAAATATCTTGACATTGACACAACTGTCATCATTTTGGCTTTGTAAACCTCCCCAATGGATTTGAAACGAAACAATCAAGGTGTGCTTTAAGTTGAGAATCTCACCTTCAATTTAAGTCCAAATAATTATATGAAACTTTGTAGGAATTACAAAATTTTTTACATGTATTTGGACAAATGAAAGTAACTAGACAAACAAACATACCAATAAAATGGATTGTGAGTCAATTACTTCCTGAAAATTGGAACCGATAGACATAAACAGGTGCTGGGTTTCTTCCTGCTTGTTCTTGGGGTGTTTTGCCTTCAGTATAGCCTTCAGCACGTGACATGCATGTTCAATTGTATTCAGGTCAGGTAATTGACTTGGCCATTGCAGAACATTGTTGGGTTGCTATCATGGTATGCTTTGGGTCATCGACGATCTGCAATGTGAAGCACAATCCAATTGATATTGCAGCATTAAACCTGAGCAGATACTTTATAGCCCTAAACACTTTCAGAATGAATCCTGTCAGCAGTCTCAACATCAATAAATACTGTTCCATACATGCCCATGCCCTAAAACTACATCCACCATGCTTTACAGATATGGTGCTAGGCTTCAGATCATGAGCAGGTCCTTCAATTCTCCATATTCTTCTCCTCCCATCATTCTGGTACACATTGATCTTTGTCTTGTCTGTCCATTGGATGTTGTTCCAGATCTTTACAGGGTTTTTAGATGTTTTTTGGCAAAATCTAACTGGTCTTCCTGTATTTGAGGTTAATAGTTTACCTCTTGTGGGGAAACCCTCTTTATTTACTCTGGTGAAGTCTTCTCTTGATTGTTGATACAGTTATGCCTTCCTCCTGAAGAGTATTCTTGATCTGGCCAACTGTTGCAAAATAGCATTTGGGTTTTCCTGAGCTCACCAGTGTACATCCTTGTGATGGTGGATTATGCCATGCCCCTCCAAAACATAGAAAAAATATGATATGTTTTTGTTTGTGTCTTTATTATGATTTGAGATTTAATAAACATGTTATGAGTTTATTTATTAATTTTATTAAAAAAGCATGACCATCCCTGTGGTTCCCAAACTGTCAGACAGCATGGTATGTTAATTAAAAGCACATGTTTTCCGCTAGTCACCTCAGACCTTGCAGAATTACTGCTTCACAAATTGTTTGTTTTTAACCTTATTAGTTATGACAATACGTAATTCTTAATAAAGTAACTGTTACCCAGAAATTATTTACATTGAGGTGAGAATCACTGCACTGGGCCGCTATTATATGTTTTTTGTAGTAAGTTTTATAACAAAAAAATGTCCTTCCCCATAATTATAATAATTTTTAAAAATATATTCATGCAGTGCATCCAAGTTTGTTTAGAGGATGAAAAGTAGTCTGCTATGTGTCTAACTGTGTAAACATGAAATGGTGCCCCTAGAGATGCCAGCCTCTGTAGAGACCAAAAGATGACAACCTATGTAGACCTCAGCCCAGGGCAAATCAAGGCTCTGTAGGGTCCCTCCTCTTTTCATGTAGTCCCCCTCTGTCTCTCTGCTGCCTGTCCTATGTTCCAATATTTGTGGTACTTCTCCTCTGTCCCTGTATCTGTGCTGTCTCTCCTCTGTTAGACTAGATGAGCTGACTCTCCTATTTCCCTCTATCTGTGCACGTCTCCTGTATTACAGATTATGTGCTCCCTCTCCTCTGTCCCAATGTATGTGCTGCCTCTCCTCTGTCCCTATTTCTATGCTGCCTATCCTCTGACCCTCTTTATCTGTGCTGTCTCTCCTATGTTAGATTAGATGAGCTGACTCTCCTTTGCCTCTCTGTCTGTGCTGCCTCTCCTATGTCCCTCTATCTGTGCCGCATCTCCCCCTCTATCTGTGTTGTCTCTCCCTGTCCCTATATCTTGCTGCCTCTAATTTTTCCCCTCTGTCTGTGCTGCCTCTCCTCTGTCCCTCTATCTGTACAGCCTCTCCTCTATTCTTTTATCTGTGCTGCCTCTCCTCAATTTTTTTATCTATGCTGCCTCTACTCTATTCCTCTTTCTGTGCTGCCTCTCCTCTGTCCCTATATCTATCCTGCATATCCTCTGTCCCTCTATTTGTTTTGCCTCTCCTCTGTTAGATTAGATGAGATGCCTCTCCTCTGCCCCTCTATATGTGCTGCCTCTCTATCTGTGTTGCCTCTCCTCTGTCCCTCCATCTGTGTTGCCTCTCCTCTGTCCCTCCATCTGTGTTGCCTCTCCTCTG
>JACXGM010034348.1:0-12003 GCA_016801145.1 Umbra pygmaea | reverse complement strand
TCAGTAGACCACGCTTCAGTAGACCACGCTTCAGTAGACCACGCTTCAGTAGACCACGCTTCAGTAGACCACGTCTCAGTAGACCACGTCTCAGTAGACCACGCTTCAGTAGACCACGTCTCAGTAGACCACGCTTCAGTAGACCACGTCTCAGTAGACCACGTCTCAGTGGACCACATCTCAGTAGACCACGCTTCAGTAGACCACGTCTCAGTAGACCACACTTCAGTAGACCACGTCTCAGTAGACCACGCTACAGTAGGCCACGCTTCAGTAAACCACGCTACAGTAGACCACGCTACAGTAGGCCACGCTTCAGTAGATCACACTACAGTAGATCACACTACAGTAGATCACACTACAGTAGACCACATTACAGTAGACCTCGCTACAGTAGACCACACTACAGTAGGCCACACTACAGTAGACCACGGTTCAGCAGACCACGCTACAGCAGACCACACTACAGTAGACCACGGTTCAGTAGACCACGTTACAGTAGACCATGCTTCAGTAGGCCACGCTACATTAGACCACGCTACCGTAGACCATGCTTCAGTAGGCCACCCGTGACTCACAGTCTGTAGAAGCCATCCACTGGGTAAACAGGCCAGTGTACAAAACTCGCCCGAGTGTCTCTGACCTGGTCTCTCTCACTCATGATGAGTCTGTACTCCTTGAAGACGGCGTCCCTCTCGTCCCTGTGCTTCTCACAATCTTTAACGGCCTGCAGTTGTTGGGTCTTCAGCCGCGTGTTCTCCACCTGCAGGCGCTCAATCTCTCTCTGCAGCTCTGTGTTCTGCAGCGCAGCCTTGGACAGTTCTGCCTGGTTTGAGTCCAACCTGACACAGAAACAGGGATGTGTTTGGAAATCTGGGGCAGTCTAAAAAATAATAGAATAACTACAGTAGAAGTGATAGAAAGGACTCTGACTCAAGAAGTATGAACCAAACGCCAACTCTGTAATATTAAGAAAAATAAAGTAGCTTATCAAAATGTTATATATTTATTGGTAACTAGAGCAAAATATACTGAAAATAAATGAACAGTGTATTAAAGCCTGCAAAGTCCAGAAAGGACAGGAATGATCGATCTGCAAACACAATATTTTATCTGAATAATTTGAACCATGTTTACATGACTTCTGAACACCTCAGAATATAATAATAAACATCTGGGTAAACACAGGTAGACAAGCTGTTAGTAGAATGTATGTAATACAGTGTGTGTATGTGTGTGTGTGCGTGTGTGTGTGTGTCTTACTTCCTCATAGAGTTAGGGTACTGTTGTTGGTAGTGTATAGCAGTGTCTCTCTGCTTCAACAACATGTCCATCTGTTTCTGAAGCCTCTGATTGGTCTCCTCAGCCTTCTCCAGACGACTCAGGTCTGTTTTGTGATGAGCGGCCTTCTCACTGTACCTACAATAAATTAATGAAACAGGAAGTGGCAAAAACTAAACAGTAGTTGAAGGTAAGGGGGAGCTAGTCCAGCGTGTTGGCCAAATCCCTCACCTTCTGGAAGGTCATGGCTAGATTGGATACAGCGAGAGTGTAAGTATGATGTAACTTTGAGATTTATCCCATTTAGCCATGAATGAAGTCACTATGACATGAGCTGTTTGACATGATTGTTTGAACATTCTTCTCAGAAAACCAAGGTGTTCTAGTACCAGTGAATAGTTTGTCAAGCTGGAGTCAATGCATTCTCTGCTATATAAAGGAATGTAATGTATACATTTATTGGTCGCCTCAATTCTTCCTTAACTCTGTCGTTGTACAACTGATTGATCTTAGGATGAGTTCTGTGCGGTGTCAGTCACCCTCATGGAAACACTGGTATAGCTGTCATTTTTTATCTGTTTGTTATTTTGTTTTTTATTGTGCTGTATGTTCTGTTAAATGGACCTTGAGACTAAAAATACAAGCTATCTGTATCCCCTCTAGCCATGAATAAAGTCACTATGACATGAGCTGTATCTCCTCTAGCCATGAATAAAGTCACTATGACATGAGCTGTATCTCCTCTAGCCATGAATAAAGTCACTATGACATGAGCTGTATGCGTTCTATCCATGAATGAAGTCACTGTCGTTAGCTGTATCCCCTCTAGCCATGAATATCATGACTTTGTCATAAACCTTCTTAGCTACAGCTCTGTGGTCCAGGAAGATAGATCCTTCCGAGTCTATATGTGCTTAGCTCTGTAAATAGGTTGGCAGTAGGTATTTGTACATTATTTGTAATGTAATAAAGCAATGAGTAATCGTTATGTCCTCTTGTCATTTTACCTCTTCTTCAGAACCTCGTAGTCTCTCTTGGCACACTCCAGCTTGTCCACAGTCATGTCATAAAGTTTGCTGAGGACCTCTGACGAACTGGCTCTCATCACCTAGAAGAGACCCTCCGTTTGATTTGAATGCACTGAATGTAAGTCACTACAAGAAATGTGTCTTCTAAATTAGAACATTGTAAAAATAATTTATATTGTTTGTGAAGGTGTTGGCATAAGTATAGTTATACCTGGTACAACTACAATTAGACCAGGCTAAATTACAAGTAGACGAGGCCAAATTACAAGTAGACCAGTCCACTAAAAGTGGACCAAAATTGGACCAAACAGAACTGCAACTTGGCCAGGCAAATCTACTACCGACCAAACAGATTTACAACTAGACTAAACAGAACAACAACTAAACCACACAACTTCTGTGTTAAAGGACAACTCTGCCATGGCTGGTTGGAACTGCTTGGATTTAAACTTTTATATGTAGAAAGATTAAACATGCAATATGTAATTTTTGCCAGCAGGGGGCTCTCAATCAAAACAATAGCAAAAGATGTACTTGGATGATGTCGGGAGGTTGCGTGGGATCATGGGTTTTGTTATCGTCGTCAATGACAACCTTCCAATCTAGCGTCTCCAGCAGAAAAAAATGTTCACTGACAAAGTAATATATTGTTAAAAAAATTAGAACTTTATTCACGTTATGTTTGGCGGCTCCCTGGACCTTAGAACAACTAGATTAGGTTATATGACGCCATTTACGGGCGACAAAATGAAACGTCCCGTGTCTTCGGATTATATTACAAATTTCTCTGGATTTGAAAGTTAGTGGAAACATTTAGGATAATGTAAGTACACAACTAAGAAATGTATATAATATATGTATAGTGATGTTTGCTTTTAATGCAAAGTATGTATTTTGTTATTGTTTTGATTGATATTACATATTGTACCTTTAATCCATATATTTATAGTTTATTGGATTTTTCGAATATCAATGAATACAGTAGTTAATGCATTTGTAAAGTAGGTCCAATGTTACAGCTCAACAAATACTACCCTTAACTTCACAATCTAGTTGTTAATTTGATAGAACTACATTATGTTAACCAAGTCTTTTGAAGAATTGATTTGCTCACCAATGCCACCTGGTGGCCACTAATTGTACTTTAAAGAAAATTTGCGGTGCGGCATACCTCAGTGTGCATAGCTCTTTATTACTGATGAGATTAGATGAGAGATATCTGTATATGTGCAGGTGGGCATGTGTGTTTGTATTTGAGCCTGTGGACATGGGTATGTGCATACATGCTGGTAAAGCAATCTCATGTCCACCAGCTCCCTCTGGAGTAGCATGGATTATCATCATCATTTATTATTATTATTATTATTAATATTGTTATTATTATTTTTAATATTATTGTTATTATTATTATTGTTATTATTAATATTATTATTATTATTATTATTGTGATTATTATTATTATTATTGTGATTATTATTATTATTATTATTATTAATATTGTTATTATTATTATTATTATTATTAATATTATTATTATTGTAATTATTATTATTATTATTATTAATATTGTTATTATTATTTTTAATATTATTGTTATTATTATTATTGTTATTATTAATATTATTATTATTGTAATTATTATTATCATTATTGTGATTATTATTATTATTAATATTATTATTATTATTATTAATATTAGTATTATTATTAATATTATTATTATTATTATTATTGTGATTATTATTAATATTGTGATTATTATTATTATTATTATTATTAATATTATTATTAATATTATTATTATTATTATTATAATTACCACCTGCTGATGAAGCAGTCTCATGTCCACCAGCTCCCTCTGGTCATCCTCATGTAGTCTCCTCATCTCCTCACAGCCCTGTTTCAATTGGTTGTGTTCCCTGACTAGCTGGATGTTGTCCTGCACAATGGAGAAGAACCCAGTACAGGAATATCACAGTACAGGAATATCACAGTACAGGAATATCACAGTACAGGAAAATCACAGTACAGGAATATCACAGTACAGGAAAATCACAGTACAGGAATATAACAGTATAGGAATATCACAGTATAGGAATATTACAGTACCAGAGTATCACAGTACCGGAATATCACAGTACCGGAATATCACAGTACTGGAATATCACAGTACCGGAATATCACAGTACAGGAATATCACAGTACAGGAATATCTCAGTACAGAAATATCACAGTACAGGAATATCACAGTACACATAGAGTATATCACAGTACAGGTACAGATAACATTGTACATCACAGTAAATGTATATCACAGTACAGGTACAGATAACATTGTACATCACAGTAAATGTATTTCACAGTACAGGTACAGTACAGTGGTGCTTGAAAGTTTGTGAACGCTTTACAATTTTCTATATTTCTGCATAAAATATGACCTAAAACATCATCAGATTGTAGACCAAGAGAATATAATTAAACTAATGAGACAAAATTATTATACTTGATCATTTATTTAGTAAGGACAAGTATCCATTATCACATTTCTGTGGCAATTGTACACTCACCTAAAGGATTATTAGGATCACCCTTTCAATTTCTCCTTAATGCAATGATCTACTCAATCAATCACATGCCAGTTGCTTCAATGCATTTAGGGGTGTGGTCCTGGTCAAGATCTCCTGAACTCCAAACTGAATGTCAGAATTGGAATGAAAGGTGATTTAAGCAATTTTGAGCGTGGCATGGTTGTTGGTGCCAGACGGGCCGGTCTGAGTATTTCACAATCTGCTCAGTTACTGAGATTTTCATGCACAACCATTTCTAGGGTTTACAAAGAATGGTGTGAAAAGGGAAAAACATCCAGTATGCGGCAGTCCTGTGGGCGAAAATGCCTTGTTGATGCTAAAGGTCAGAGGAGACTGGGCCGACTGCTTCAAGCAACTTTGACTGAAATAACCACAACATGCACAACCTTGAGGCGGATGGGCTACAACAGCAGAAGACCCCACCAAGTAACACTAATCTCCACTACAAATAGGAAAAAAAGGCTACAATTTGCAAGAGCACACCAAAATTGGACAGTTGAAGACTGGAAAAATGTTGCCTGGTCTGATGAGTCTCGAATTCTGTTTAGACATTCAGATGGTAGAGTCAGAATTTGGCGTAAACAGAATGAGAACATGGATCCTTCATGACTTGTCACCACTGTGCAGGCTGGTGGTTGTGGTGTAATGGTGTGGGGGATGTTTTCTTGGCACACCTTAGGCCCCTTAGTGCCAATTGGGCATTGTTTAAATGCCACGGCCTACCTGAGCATTGTTTCTGACCTTGTCCATCCCTTTATGGCCACCATGTACCATCCTCTGACGGCTACTTCCAACAGGATAATGCACCATGTCACAAAGCGATATAATTGGTTTCTTGAACATGACAATGAGTTCACTGTACTAAAATGGCCCCCACAGTCACCAGATCTCAACCCAATAGAGCATCTTTTGGATGTGGTGGAACGGGAGCTTCGTGCCCTGGATGTGCATCCCACAAATCTCCATCAACTGCAAAATGCTATCAACAACATTTCTAAAGAATGCTTTCAGCACCTTGTTGAATCAATGCCAAGTAGAATTAAGGCAGTTCTGAAGGCGAAAGGGGGTCAAACACAGTATTAGTATGGTGTTCCTAATAATCCTTTAGGTGAGTGTATAATGTTGTAAGGCAGAATGTGTAAATAAAGCTGGAATAAAACTATATATTTTTAATGGGTTTTGATTTCAGGCTGTAAGACAAAAATGTTTCAAAGGAGTATGATGATTTTCTACAGGCAGGGTACAACAATACAGGTTTACCACTGTACACATACATCTCAGTACAGGTATACACATACCTGTCTTACAGCCTCCAGCTCTTCCTTTAACTGTGCCTGCTCGCTGACCAGACGATGGTGCCGTGCACTGACACAAACAAACCAACATTAATTCATATGCATCAACCTCTGCTCTACCATGTCTTGTGTTCTTACAGATTTACTGTTGTAGAAATCATATCAATCGGAATTAAAACACACACTCTGGCTCCTTCCTGAACTCTCGATTAAATGGGTGTAGCAGTTAACGTTCTACAATAGCTACAACCAACTCTGGCAGCAGACATGATAATAAATACATTCCCCCCAAAAAAATAAGCTGTAGCCTCAGATGAACAGCAGCAGGGACCTAAAGGCTGACAGGGGGACAGAGAGAAACAGAGGCTTAAACATCGGACCTAATCTGTCATCGGTCTGTTGGCATTCAGACCCAGCTGTTAGGCTGGTTGGTGGGGTCGCCACGCTGTAGACGCGTATGGCAGGCAGCAATTAAATCAAACAATTGGACAGAGTTCCAGAGCCTGGCAGTGCAGCTTATTTAACACAGTAAAAAAATGCAGCTTTGTAACAACATTGAGCCTAGGATTACTACTATGGTTACAGAGGAAAAATAAATATTATTTTGACTGCACAGAAGTGTCGCTCACTTTTATGTTGTTGAGAAAAACAGATATCTGGCTGTTGCTGTTTGATAAATAAAAAAATTTAATATTGGTGTGATTGTGCTGGAGGATATTTTATTAAACTTATCGCCTCTGTAAAAACGAAGCAAGGGTAGTCTACAATGGCATTCTCTTCCCTAGAATGGATTCTGTCAAAGGTATTGTACTAAATACTGCAGGGATTAAGGTACCATTTATGACTCAGTTAGAGAGGCATTCTACATCACATGGAAACGAAAAGCAGCCGCTCTGCTCACTTTGTCTTTTAATCACTTGAGATGTTATTAATGCGTTTGAAGGATTAGGATGACGAGTTAAACTGAGTAGCAGCTTGTGTATTGGGACAAAGGACTGATGACCAGCCGCCCTCTTCATCAGGAAAACAAATCTGTTCTCCACACAGATCTCATGAAAAGGGCAAAAACGCAAGGTTAAAACCT
This sequence comes from Umbra pygmaea, assembly GCA_016801145.1. Classification (NCBI taxonomy): domain Eukaryota; kingdom Metazoa; phylum Chordata; class Actinopteri; order Esociformes; family Umbridae; genus Umbra; species Umbra pygmaea. The sequence continues at coordinate 4,727 of JACXGM010034348.1, read as the reverse complement.
CGCCCATCCACTCTCTAGCCTGATTGCTTCAGAGCGGCAAAACACTAAACGCACTGAGAGAACGCTAAAATATTGATGGACCACAACTGCTTCCCATGCACTTCCCTTTAGGAATGGGATTTAATACTATTTCAAAATTACTTTGTGCACTGATCTAATGAAAACAGCATTTTGTGTGTCAGATCCATGTTCCTATAAAATAGGGGGATGGACTGGTGAAAGCTCTGTTATAATTAGTAAAACATGCACATGATCAAATGTAATGTTTTGAAACAGCCAGAAACCAACGGTTATATTCACATTTGAAACATACTTTCATTTGCTTTGAGCAGGAATAGCAATTTTGACTTAACTTTCTTTCCACACAATAATATTAGGTTTATGGTTAGGGCTGGGGAATATGGATTTTAGAATTAGGTCTCAATGCTAACGTGTGTGTATACGTGTGTGTGTTGTTGATATACTCACTAGTAAAAGTCAGCCTTCTTCACAGCCTCCTCACATCTTTTCAGTGAGGAGCTGTGCTGGTTCTGTAAAGACTGCACATCCGTCATGGCCTTCGTACACTGGAGCTTCAGGCGCTCATAGTCCTGGTCTGACTTTGAGTTGGGCCTACTTTAAACACGTAAAATAAATGCAGTCAGAATCTAAACCCATGAAAAGACGAACGAGCTAAAGCTGAAAAGGGAATAGCACAATACTGTTTGTATATAAGAGATCAGAAATAGATCATTCATTAATATTACATAAAGCAGCTGGCTGGCTGAATCTATTTAAATGTTTTAACAGAAATAGCGAGCTGACAATGTTGGGAGCACTGTTCTTTACCTAGCCTTAGCCGGTGAAACCACTTTGGGAGGACCAAGATAGTGTGAGCACGCTCTGATTAATCAATCTGCCTGTTGTCATCTGAGATTTGGTCAATAGCAGTTCAGGAGACAGCAGCTCTATCTATACTGTAGGTCTGTATAAAAAATACTGTTGAATGGTTCTGAAAAAAACCTGCAATTCTTTCATCTATTTACAACTGCACTGTAGCCTCTACGGCAGAACGCACGTTTAAGCAGAACTTTAGATAGAGGTGTAAAGACCCTCGGGTGTGTGTTCTCAGCGCTGTACCTGCAGTCATCAAAGGTAGTGCCGGGAGAAGACAGGACCAGGTGTTTACGAAGCTCGTCCCTCTCACGGGTCACTTGCCTCAGCTGGAACAGAACAGTCTCCATCTTCTCACTCATCTGACCACGGCGGGACTCCATGTGGGCTGGAGGTGGGGACGAGGCTTGATCTGTTGTATCTATCACAGTCAGCGTGTTACTGATGGCATGGTAGCCAGTTTCATGGACACAGATTAAACTTAGTTTTCAACTAATCTAATCCATCTCAGTGGAGATCTAGATTGTGTTCAATTTGATTTAGTCCAGGACTAGGTTTAATCTGTAACTGACAATGGCATTTAAGAGCCTAGAAGCAGAATAACTTTGCTAAATGTCATCTCCAGGAACATCTCCACCCTCAGACCCTCGAGGAACATCTCAAATCCAGTCCAGACCCTCCAAAAAACATCTAAAATCCACTCTCCAGGAACATCTCCAGGAACATCTCCAGGAACATCTCCAGGAACATCTCCAGGAACATCTTCTATTCACAACTATGAAATTCCTACAATAACCAAGTGTTCCACATGCCACTGTTTTTGAACTAAGCTCATCCCATGAGTCTGTCTTCTTCAAGAACCAATGGCTATACCACTCTATAGCACACATTAACAAATGCACCAATCCCTGATGGCCCCTTTAATAGTTTACTGTTTTGAAAGTGTAATGAGTACAACTCTCAAGCCGTGCCTAAATTAATTAAATCGAAGGGCAGTGGTGACATAAATAAAGCTCTGATTCACACAATATTTTCTTTCTAGGCGACTAACTATTCTCCTGACTAAGGACAACATCAACCAAAGCTCCTGTTATCTTCTACTCTTCCAGGAAGCGTCGACTGCTCTTCTATCCCCCTGACGGACATCTCACCCATTCTCCTTTCCCCACAGCACAATTAAAACCCCACATGGATCTGGTCAGAAGAATTATACCAGAAAATACCATTTGAGAAACAGCCTCTATCATTCTCCTGGTGAATGATACCGTGTCCGTGCCAGGGGCTTGTGTAATTACATTCACATCTGTTAAATCACGTGTTGACTGAAGATTAAAGTGGTAGAGGTGGACCATGGCAGAAAAGCATGCTAGCTGGTTAGATGGTTGGTCGGTTATATGGAGAATATTGACCTGGTTTCCAGCTAAGATGTAAAAACTGCAGATTTACAGTCGAATGCAATAGTTTAGGCACCCCTGACAATGTCAATAATTTTCATTTATAAATACTTGTGAAAATATGTTTGGTTTAGCAATTTCATTTTGATCTATCAAATAACTGAAGGACACAGTAATATTTCAGTAGTGAAATAAAGTTTATTGGATGAACAGAAAATGTGCAATATGCATTAAAATGAGATTAGACAGGTGCATCAATTTGGGCACCCCAACAGAAATATCACATCAATATTTAGTTGAGCCTACTTTAGCTAAAATTTACAGCCTCTAGACACTTCCTATAGCCTGTAGTGTGTGTCTGGATTCTGGATTGAGGTATTTTTGACCATTCCTTCTTGCAAAACATCTCTAGTTCAGTTAGGTTTAATGGTTGCCGAGCATGGACAGCCCGCTTCAAATCACCCAACAGATTTTCAATGATATTCAGGTCTGGGGACTGGGATGGCCATTCCAGAACATTGTACTTGTTTCTCTGCATAAATGCCAGACTAGATTTTGAGCAGTGGTTTGGGCCGTTGTCTTAAAGAAATATCCAGCCCCGGCGTAACTTTAACTTTGTGACTGATTCCTCTAAATTATTCTCAAGTCTCTGCTGATATTATGTGGAATCCAGTTGCCGAATTGTTGAACGATACCCAGTGACACCATTTGTAGCAAGACCGTTCTCACCATCCTTAGCCTCTGTTTCAACGATATTTTACTTCGCCTGCCACTTCTGGCCTTAACAAGAACTGTGCCTGTGGTCTTCCATTTCCTCACTATGTTTTTCACACTGATAGCTTAACTCTCTCCAATAGCTTTTTTGTAGCATTCCTCTAAACCAAAATGTTGAACAATCTTTGTTTTCAGTTCATTTGAGAGTTGTTTTGAGGCCCCCATGTTGCCACACTTCAGAGGAGAGTCAAAGGGAACAACAACTTGCAATTGGCCACCTTAATTACATTTTCTCATGATTGGATGCACCTGTCTATGAGGTTCAAGGCTTACTGAGCTCACCAAACCAATTGTGTGTTCCAATTAATCAGTGCTAGGTAGTTACAGGTATTCAAATCAACAAAATGACAAGGGTGCCCAACTTTATGCACCTGTCTAATTTCGTTTTGATGCATATTATACATTTTCTGTTAGTCCAATGAACCTCATTTCACTACCAAAATATGAATGTGTCCTCCAGGTATTTGATAGATCAAAATGAAATTGCTGATCCAAACACCCACTTATTTATAAATGAAAATCATGGAAATTGTCAGGGGTGCCTAAACCTTTGCATACGACTGCATAACGAATCCTTCTGGTTTGAGGGTTCTGGATTTCTTACATATTCTTACCTGGGTTTCCAGCAAACCTGGGACTGTTTACGACAAAATTGTGCAACCTCAGCTACTACTGCCAACAGGGAGAAACACAGACTGACTCACCACCAGTATATTGCTGAGAAACAGGTCAGACTCACCTATACTGCTAAGAAACAGGCCATACTCACCTATACTGCTGAGAAACAGGCCAAACTCACCTATACTGCTGAGGGAGCTGCTACTTTCAGAATCTGATGGCATCGTGGACAAAACACTGTAAGTGGACCCTGTCAAAAAGGATTTACATAACATTTTAAAACACTGTAAGTGGACCCTGTCGAAAAGGATATACATTACATTTTAAAACACTGTAAGTGGACCCTGTCGAAAAGGATATACATTACATTTTAAAACACTGTAAGTGGACCCTGTTGAAAAGGATATACATAACATTTTAAAACACTGTAAGTGGACCCTGTCGAAAAGGATATACATAACATTTTAAAACACTGAAAGTGGACCCTGTCGAAAAGGATTTACATAACATTTTAAAACACTGTAAGTGGACCCTGTCGAAAAGGATATACATAACATTTTAAAACACTGAAAGTGGACCCTGTCGAAAAGGATATACATAACGGCCCTATTTTAACGATCTGAAACGCAAGTATCAAACGCGAAACGCAAGTTACATTGTGGGAGGGTCCCGGGCGCTGTTGCTATTTTACTGGCGGGATAAATGATTCTTGCGCCCGACGCATATCTAAAATGGTGTGGTTTGGGCGTAACGTGCAATAAACCAATCAGATCGTCATCTCACATTCCCTTTAAGTGGCTGTCACATGCATTTAAAAATCACGTCTCCTGAAGTCCTCTAATATTTCCTAATTAATGTCATCAACACATCCATGATTCATGGAAATGTTGCGTAAAGTACAACAAGCCACAAAGACTTGAGTAGTGTACCTGTTCTATCCAAACACCTGACGCGCATTTTCAGTGTGCCAAATGTTCGTTCAATTAGGCTACACTGCGTGTTTGTGTGTGTTTTTGATTAAACAGCCTTTTACGCACTTGCTGGCATCATAAATTAACGGATAGCTGT
>JACXGM010034347.1:0-12148 GCA_016801145.1 Umbra pygmaea | reverse complement strand
TGGAACTCCCACTTTCCCCATGACCCTCCCACGAACGCATATTGAAAGCGCAACTTGTCTCTTGTCGCTCATGTGGCACGCAATCTGCGATTTTACCCAAGTGCGCCTGGTAAGTAAATAGCCCGCATTGGTTACGTCCGTCTTTGCGACCAATTAGCGCCTGAAAACAGGCGCAAACGGCTTGATAAATCTAGCCCTGTGTGTTTAAGCCACCAACCTCCACACTGCTGGACACTGAGTGTTGAACAAGCTACCCCAACATAACCACAACATCTAGCTATAAGCCTCCATCTTTGAAGGTGGAAGTATGAGTGCTGTTGCGGGTGTTACGTAGGAGGGCGGAGCCAGGCTAATTACATAGTACAGGAAATGCAAAGTCAAGGAGAAGGAGATTTGGACAAGCCCTGCCAGTAATAGATGGCTTATGACAATTATTGTCTACCACTTATGACAATTATAGGTGTTTTACAACATGACAGAGGCAGTCTAGTGTCCTACGTCATTTGGAAGGTTATGCGCTTCGTTCCTCTGTTAGCTTTCACAGCTTAGTCGTGTGATTCTGACACTACTGCTATATTACGCAGAGACACAGCTGAATACACAGATAGTTGGCATTGTTCGGTTAGACGCAGTAGCAAACCTGCTTCCCTTAGGCAGACAGTATTGCTTACAAACATAGACCCGATGCTTAATCCCGGGCACCATTTTACACTATGTATGAAATAAATTTAGAAAGTTATACATAGTTTGTGAGAAAAAACAGCCAAAGAGCCAGGCTTGTATTAAACCTGTATACAGAACGACATGCAGTCTAAAAGCGAAGGGAAATTATGCAAGAGCAGAGCTAGGCAAGATATTTTTTGGGCAAACATGATATTCTCATAGAGGTGCCAGAATAAATCAGATTGAACTGTTAGCTGACAGTTATGTCTGTATTGGCCATCAAAGCACATTTTGAACGACTGCTTATCCAGTCATTATCCCTGATTCAAGCACATGATCTAAGAGTCGTACAGCTGACAGCACAATTCATCACACAGATTCTGAACTAAATTTCAGACCAGCATTGATACCGTCTCTCTTACAATTCCTTGTTGAAAACTTCCTGTATTTTTTACCCACTCACAATCACTTGAAACTGACACTGACCTTAATGGGTCCCGTGCTGAAGAAGATCTTCCTTTTTTCAGGGGGCGCGTCCTCCTCGGGAGGCAGCCCCGGGATCTCCGTGCAGCTCGACTCTGGCTGGTAGGCCTCGTCCTCCTCCTCGTCTTCGTCCAGCTGGCTGCCCCCAGAGTCCTCTCCGATGCCGCTGTATGCGCTCACGTCCACCAGGTCACCCTCAGAGTAATCCTCCTTACGAGACTCCTCCTCCACACCATCCTCTTCCTGTCCCTCGCCCCGGGGAACCTGCCCCGGCTCCCCCCACTGACCTTCCTCTTGCTTCCCCGCGACATCAGCGTGTCCCTCTGGGGGCTCTCCATTCTCCAGGGAGGCGTGGACGTCGGCCTGCACCAGCCGGCTCCCCGCCTCAAGGACAGAAGAGGAGTCCCCCTGGTCTACAGGTCTGGGTTCACTGGATGCCTCACCCCCAGTGCTGGAGCCCCTTGCTTCCTCTCTGCTCTCCGTCTCAGGCCTGGCTTCGGTGGAAGATGGCGAGATCCTGTCCCCCGGTCGGTGACTTCCGGTCGAGCCATCCTCGTTTCGGGGGGACGCTCTCTTCCTTGGGCTTCTCGGAGAACCTTCCTGGTCGTTGGGTTGGCTGCTGCTGTCCTCCTGGCTTCCTGGTTGGAAGACTTGCACCGTCCTGCCGACGACTTGGGAGTTGAGGGCCCCTGGTGTTTTGGCCAGGATGGGGCTTTCGCTTCGGCAGGGTAGTGGAGACGTGGAGGACGGCCGAAGCACGTTGTTCCTCAGGTCGCCTTTCTCGAACACGGCGCTGAGCTGGCTCACTGTGGGCGACACCGCCTCAGTGGTCACCACCCCTGTGTCCAGGCTGTCCAGAGACTCTGTGCTGCCATTGAAGCGCACCACCACATCCAACCGGCTGTCCTGGACTGCCGACGACACCGGGCGCTCCTTCTTGAGCAGGATGCGGTTGGTGGCCGACTGCTTCTCCTGCAGCTGGCGCTGCTCGAAGATCTTCCTTGTCTCCTGCAGCTTGGAGTAGCCCGAGGCGGGCCCACGTGACCCACCGACCTCACCACCCTTTGGATCGAAGCGGTTGACCCGCTCGGACACGGTGGCACCCAGCTTCAGCAAAGCACTGTGGTTCACGTCCTCGTTGAGGCTGCTGGCCCTGGGCAGGGACAGCCGCACCGTCTGGTCCTTGGCCTTGGTCGGGTCGTCGTCGTCTCCCGGCGACTGCATCTGCATGAACATGTTCTTTATGCGATGCACGTTGGAGCCGTACTGGCGCCGCCCCCTGCCCGTGGGTCTCGGCGCCTTGCCATCCTTTGCGGCGTCGTCCCCGTTGGCGGCATTGTTCAGTGCATCGTGGGCCTGTTTTAGAGCTTGGATGCCCGCCTCGTAGGCGTTCCTGTGGGGAGACGGGCTCCGTAGGGTGGAGCTGGCGCTGGCACTGACCGCCGATGGCGGTTCGGTCTTCATCATGGTTGATCACAGTGAGCCACTGAGACTTGCCTGTAACAGCATAGCTCCTCTGATTTCTGTCTTCCTTCCCCCTCTGGATGTGAAAACAAACACAATTAGTGTAATTCACCCAAGTCTCCACATGCTGTAGAGACGAGAGCAAGCAGGGCATTGTGGGGGAAACACAGGGGAGATTCTGCACATAAACACAAAAGGGATGGAAGTGAAAAACATCAAAAAGGGCCAGTAGATCTGCATGATAAAGAGTCAGAGAGAGACAGAAGATCGGGAGAGAAACAGAGAGAGAAACAAAGAGAGGGAAAGCCTGGTTGACAGGAAGATGGAAAAGCCTGCAGCACTGCAAATCTGCTACGTATGTACCTATTTACCTGGACTCAGGAATGCCTGCAGTGGCAACTATTTGACAGAAATATGTTATGATTAGTCAGGACTATCTATATCCGACACATGGTGGATGTGTCTTGCTGCATGTAAATGCAGACAGACATATCATGTTGATCTGTGGTATTTTCTCAGATGTGTCTTACTGGTCTAAACCATTGACCATTGAGGCTGCTGCAATGTAGGAAAAACGCCACAGGGTCTTAGAGCTAACTTACAAAAACACTCCATCAGGCTGTTAGACCCAGGCGTCTAGGTGAGAGTAATAACACAATAATGTTGTTATCCTCATTCTAATTTATTTATTCTTGCGCATAGACCAAAGACTTGATAGGTCTATTTTGTTGTAAAACGTGTAAAACGGATTATTCCGGACCGTGGCTATGCAAATAACAGTTTCAATGGCTCTGTTTTTCAGCCAGGACCAAAGCATTGTGCTAGTTTCCTGTTATTGTATATTAGCAGAGCTACCCCTTAACCCAGTCATTTTATAACTGTATATGTAAAAAATGAAAGCAATATCCTGAAATTGCTACACGTGAAGCCTACATTAGGCTTATACGTCATATAGAACTGGGTATAATTAAATATGCAGGTTGTCTTATAACAAAACCTACCCATCATTAACCACATCTTAGGCTACTTAACTAGGAAATGAGCTGTAAAGAATTCAGCAACGTAACACCTAAATTAAATCTGACAAAATCCGGATATCCGTATTTGATCAGTGCCATATTCATGGTCCGTTATTCCCGGTTATACTGATGCTGCAACAATCCAATTATCTTGGCTAGGGCCTATACATCGATGGCAAAGCCGAATTCTAGACTAGGACTTGAGGCTCATGTTTTTGTCAGTGATTCCTTCTCGGCGAAGAGACTATTCTTTTTGTCACAAAATAGATGTTTCGTCTTTGTAGCACGTGACGCGTTCAGAAAAAAAGAGTTTCATATGATGGGTAAGATATGTAGCAAAATGTATCTGTAGTGCCACGGTGCATCAGTTACCAACAAAAAACCACGCACACATCATGCATGGACTGTCATATTATACTAGGCTTTGTTGTGACGTAAATCCCATACCTGGTAAACAGAGGCAGTGCGATTGGATTACCTACATACTTAATTTAGCCTACACACGTTTGTGCTGCCACAGCATAGCTATATAGCCTCTAAATGGGACAAAAATGTGAGTCTGTCAACCCCTATTACCGTTTTGTCAAAATCATTAAGAACCAGCGGAAATTACGGGCCTCGATCGTTTAAAATTTCTCTTGTCCGATGGCTGTACAGTAATGTACGCTGCTTCCTGCATCTTCTGCGGAATAACAGTCCTCTTTATATCAGACGAGCATAATTATATCACGAAAACGAAATGGCCTTGCTTTGCGTGGGTTAGTCAACTTACCTTGTTCCAGTGTTTCACGGAGGCTGGTGCAAATTACGATCCGTTTTTTAGAGAATCCAAAAACGTTGATTTCGCTCCTGATTCCCCTGCGTGTGTATAGCGAACTGACGCCAGCCAGCCAGCCAGCCCTCTTTCGCGCTCCCCCTGTACCCCCTCCCCTCCGTCCTCATCACCACAGCATATGGCATGGCCGGCACGGTTAACCCTTCCTGTATTGTAGAACGGGCTTGTTGACATGCCACTCAGACTCATTATTTGATAGGTTAGGTGGATTCATTAAAAAACTTAACTTTAGTGCCCTCACTGGGATATTCAACAACCATTTCTATAGTGACCAGAACAGTCTAGTTATGTAGGTCGATCTGAAGACAAAAAGTAAAATAAATAAAATTATACCCCAATAATATGTTAAGCAACAATAACATCTAAAAACATGCATACTGTTCGTTATTAGATCGTATTTTATGTAAGTACAGTAAGGAAGTACTTGCAATTCCTGGAATGCAACATGTGAGTGTCGGCGACCTCGTGAGGTTAATCTGTGAACGCGCAAGAAGAACAAATTTACTGTCATGAATCACAACAGCAACGCATAATTCAGTGTCAGAGTTGAAAAAAAAACACGATCTTTAGTAAATACATTAAAGCCTATTTTATTTGAATTTTAAGTATATTTTGTCTGTCATTATTTGGATAGGTGGAACATATTCAGGGCCAGTGGAACCTCGATTTCCACCAGGTTTTATTCGATCCTAGGATTAGTCTATCCGTGTCCCCGAGCCGATTCTGTCGGGTGCTTATGCACATCGGCGGTGATATGTGACGCATTTGTCTTTATTTTGAGTTAATTGTAGGGTTGCAATAAAACATTCACGAATGAAGACGCCCAGATACATGTCAGCACAATTTTGTCAAGAGCAGGATGAATTGGAGCTGAGCCTAAATCCGTTGTTCCTAGATTACAACAATAATCTCTTTATGGTTTATGGGTTTATGAGGTTTATGTGGGACTAATCTAGATAATATCTCTTCAGAAGTTATCAGATAAAGGCGTTTCAGAGCTTTATCATGACTTTATGTTTTTCGTCATTTAGCTATAGATGTTTTCCTATACATTAAGGCTTAAGCAATTACTTCTACTAACTATAAAAAATATGCATTAGCCTATATCACGTACCATATCAGAAAAAGACATTGCTGCGACCCTATTCGTCCATTGTTTTGTCATATTTTATTATCCTCAATGTACATCAGCCGAAGAACCTATTCCAAAGCTCCAAATGTAATTCAAAAAACAACAAATAGATGAAAAAGTGGTAGTTTAGAGACTTTAGAAAGGTATAGTTTGCATAAAGACCCTATGGTAGGAATATTGGTAGGACTGCATAAAGACTCAACGGTGGGGCTATGGGTAGGACTGCATATAGACTCTATGGTGGGACTATGGGTAGGACTGCATAAAGACTCTATGGTGGGACTATGGGTAGGACTGCATAAAGACCCTACGGTGGGACTATGGGTAGGAGTGCATATAGACTCTATGGTGGGACTATGGGTAGGAGTGCATAAAGACTCTATGGTGGGACTATGGGTAGGACTGCATAAAGATGCTATGGTGGGACTATGGGTAGGACTGCATAAAGACCCTATGGTGGGACTATGGGTAGGAGTGCATAAAGACTCTATGGTGGGACTATGGGTAGGAGTGCCTAAAGATGCTACGGTGGGACTATGGGTAGGAGTGCATAAAGACTCTATGGTGGGACTATGGGTAGGAGTGCATATAGACTCTATGGTGGGACTATGGGTAGGACTGCATAAAGACCCTACGGTGGGACTACAGGCATCGTTCCCAGACCACTACTCTCTTCCATACAACCACACTATTTAGAATTTATTTCAAAACACAAAGTGCTTTTACAGATATCTAGCCTAAAACCCCAAAGAGCAAGCAACAATCCGAAATTGAAGCTCAGTGGCCAGAAAAAACTCCCCAGTAATTTGTTTCCCAGGACGAAACCTAGAGAGGATCCAGACTCAGTGGGGTGGCCATTCCTCTTCTGGCTGTTCCGGGTGTAAAGCTTAAGAGGGCATGTCCAATTAATGTCAAGTTGTTTATTAGTATACATTGAGGTCCTGTGAGTAGTCCAGGGGCAGGATCCAAGAGTTCAGATATTAAAACATGATAAATGTTTAAATAAAATAGTGATAAATAGAGAAATATATCAATTTTATTTAAGGACTTAGAAATGATCCTCTGTTCCATCCAAAATACAAAATAAGTGGAAAGAGATTTTTGATGTACCGATTTCCTGGCATATGGTTTTTGAATTAACACGCAAGACGAAACCAGACTTACAACTTAATGATGTTCCAATTCAAACTCTTATACAAAATTCTGGCAATGAATAAAAACTTATATAGGACAGCCAGGTGGGCTGTGGGGGGTGACAGTGGCTTTGGACAAGGCCATCATCAAGTCGGGTAGTTCTGCGTTGTGGTCCAAAAACTCAGGTCGTCCTAGGTCATCGTCCTAAGATTCAACAGGACACCAGAGAGATTAGATGGGGCATTCCATAACTCAGCAGTACCTCAGCGTAGAATGCCGATACTTGTCCTTCAGCCAAACAAATTAAGCCTGTACTGTAGTAAACTAGGCCCCATTCGGAGGGATAATAGCAGCCAGGCATAATAGCAGCCAGCCCTAAGGTGTGTATTATTTAAAAAATATGGTTTAAGTTTAATTTGACAGGCAAATTTAACAGCGGATTACCACACAGGCCCCCTTTCTCATATAATTTGCCTGCCAGCGCTAAGGCATAATTTAGCGTCAATTTTAATAAAAAAAAACGGACAGGCAAGCTTTAGAGGGGTCACCATACAGGCCTAATCTCATCTCACTTGCCTGACAGCCCTAATGCATGTTTTAAAAACCCAAACTACTCTTAGTTGTAGACACTACCAAAGAGATGAGTATCGGTAAGTAATTCCACAGAAATGGGGCTCTATAAGAAAAATCCCTACCGCTAGCAGTTTAAAAAAAATTCTAGACACAATAAGAAGGCTGGTGTCTTGTGACCATAGTAGCATTTGTGTAGTCATGTACTGCAGGACCAATTCAGATAGATAGTCAAGTGCAAGTCAATATAATGCTTTTTTAGGTTTATAGCAAAACCTTAAAGTCTGCTCAAGTCTTTACTGGCAGTCAGTGTAGAGAGGCTAGCACCGGGGTGATATGATCCACATTTTGTTCTAGTTAGAATTCTAGAAGCACTAATTGAAGTTTGTTTAGTGACTTATCAGGGTCATAGTATGCTCACCGCTGCCCCTAGTGTCTATGTTGCTACTGTACAGCTCTTGTCATGTTAGTAGTGATAATATGACAAAATAATTCTGCACAATGTCCTGAGATTTAGGGTCGCCCCGTGTAAGGTTGTTCTCTAGGAATTTAGACCAAGAGTCAATATAGCTATGTTGTGTTCCAATTTACAGAGCTTACTCACAGATAGCACATTACTCATTTTGACTTGAAATTGCCTGGTCTAAATAGTAGGGTGCCAATTGGAAGACATAGTTCTATCCTCCTGCCTTAGATTGCACTTTGACTGCAGAGAGGATAAGATAAAGAAGGGGTGTTCCCAATTTCTCATGGGCAGATTCTATATAAAATAGAGACTTCCAGCACTTTCTCAAATAACTGAAAAAATTATATGAGTTTGTTTTGATATAATCACTGATTATTTGTGCGAATCACGACTGGGCAACAGTTGTGTTTAATCATGAAGACGGAACAAAACCAACAAGGAGTTATTATCGGAAGGGGTTTGGCTTAGGTTTTTAATTTCCTTTTTGAGCTGTTGAAGGCAGCCTGGATATAGCAATTTGTATAGCATATGGACACAGAAGTTAAATAAAACAACTTACCAAATTATGCAAAACGTACTTCTGTATTTCAGAGATTAGGGTGTTCCTAACACACCCATACAAGCGTATAAGCTAATTAACACTGCTACATTATAATGGTTTACAGTAGATAACTAGTATAATTTTTAGCTATTTATAATTTTACTTGTGGTTACCATAATAATGGTTCCTCTAGGCTCCTCAAATCATATAAATTTTTTAATTTCACTGACACTTTTCAGCCAGCAGATGGCAGAGCAACAATTAGAATCCACAGAGAACAGCTGAGCAGGCCACACGCTCCTCTAAACAAGCCAAGCCTCTTCTCTAGCTCTGATAACAAAGTAGGCATGTCTCTTAAAGCCCCTCTTGCCCGATGACTGAACAATCATTTCGCTACACACAATTTCAGTCGTTCTGTTGCAGTCATTTGCGTGTGGTGAAATGCCCTGTTCCTGCTCTGTCCGTTTGTGTGACCAGTTAATTTTATTCTTTTTTTTGTATTTTTGAATTTTATTATATTATTTCAAACTCTATTGCTGCATTTGTCTCTCAAGCCATGCAGCCATTGTATTATTATTTCTTTAATAAGAAATATTTAATTATTTGCGCTATGAATTATTAAAAAAGTTATTTTATTCCTTACATTTTTAAAGCAACCTGAAATACATTCTAACGTGAGATAAGTGCCATGTTAATAAAGTTTGATTTAAATTAATTAGAGACAGCCCCTCAGACCAATCAAAATGTTTTCAATTTTAGAAATTGTCTTGAAGGGATCAGACAAGATGACGCCATGTTGGAACCAACTGATGTCAGACCACATCGGGTAGCCTACCATTGAAAATGCACTGTTTTAGCCCACAGCAGGCAGCCACTAAGCCATTCTTAAAGAGATTCATGGTAGCTGAAGACTTGAGCCTCTCTCTCTCTCGGGCTCCATCTCCGTCTCTCGGTCTCCATCTCCGTCTCTCTCTCTCCATCTCTCTCTCTCCGTCTCTCTCTCTCTCTCTCTCTCTCTCTCACACACTAACAGCTGTGGAGGAGTCTCCATGGCAACGGTGCAGAGGCCACGCACACACAGCAGCACATATGACCTCACACACAACGCTGCGTGGCTACATTTGTATGTGTCATGTTTTCCCTCTCACTTCTTGCCTGTCCAGAGACTCATTGTGGGGACCTTACGGACCTTGTTTTGTGACAGACAGACAGACAGACAGACAGACAGACAGACAGACAGACAGACAGACAGACAGACAGACAGACAGACAGTGTGATTCAATAGCAACTGCTGGTAGGACTAGTGGTACACTTGTTGTTAGGCACTGAAAGTAAAGCCCTATTAATTGACAGAAATAAATCTGCAAGACACTCTAATGGTGCAACAACATATCATATTTTCTAATATCTAGAGCTCAATTTGTGTATGAAATGCCAATCCATACAACAAAATATATATATAATGTTGTCCAATATTAAAATCGTAATATTTAAATCATTTTTAATTCTTAAAAACAAATACTATTTGTAAACCCCAATTGCATTCTCCATGACAGGCTAATAGACCAATCATTCTGGGTACTACCCTTACTGCAAAACTTATTATTTTTAAATGTACAAGTGTTAAAGTGTTTGTAATAGCTTTAAGTCTGGATAATTGTCTGCTAAATGACAAAAATGTAAACAAATACATTTTATTAATTAATCAGCATGGAGGTATATGAGCAATAGGGCAATGAGCTATCCTTAGGGACCATAGAGATGGAATGGATAGAAAGGACATTCCAATTCAAATCAATGTAGCAGAATGGTCAGAGCGGCAGCCATTTTTATGTGTACCATTCCATTGCAAAGATCTAGCAGCCTACTTCTGCATTTAACTGATTTGCGTGTTGTCACGTTACAACTAACAACAATTGCCATTTTGTTGTGGCCTTTCTATACATTCTTTTTCTATGTTAGGGACTTTGCACTGTGGAGGGCTAGGACAAAGCACTTAGCCATAGCAATACACCACTATAACCCCTGAGAAACTTTACTGCTGGTAAACAGTATGTACATGTGGAATTCATATTTCTTTCTGTGTTTATTCTTTCATTATTTTTAGCAATTTTAAACACATAATATTTCCCAGTACAGGCTACTCTGGTGAATCAATTTCGTAAAGATCATTTAAAGATCACAGCAATCTTCCGGACCTGTAAACTAATAATAATAATAATAATAATAATAATAATTTGTTCAGCTTATATAGCACTTTTCAAGAACCCAAAGCGCTTTACACAGTGATGGAGAAAGCCCACCTCATCCACCACCAATTTGTAGCACCCACCTGGAGCACAGCAGCCATTTTGTGCCAGAATGCTCACCACACATCAGCTATCAGGTGGAGAGATGAGTAGTTATGCCAATTTGAAAGGAGGGGGATTATTAGGTGGCCGTGATTGAGGTGAGGCCTGGTTGGGAATTTGGCCATGACACCTGGGTTAACACCCCTACTCTTACGATACGTGCCATGGGATTTTTAATGACCACAGAAAGTCAGGACACCCATTTAACATCCCATCCGAAAGACGTAAAAGAGGGAAAAGTGTGCCCTACTGGCCGTCCAACACCACTTCCAGCAGCACTGGTCTCCCATCCAGGGACTAACCAGGCACAACTCTGCTTAGCTTTAGAAGCAAACCAGCAGGGCAATACAGGGCTCTATACTACTGGCAGTCAGCTATAACGTTAATGTTAAGTAGAAAATAAACAGATTCTGAGGCAACACCACATTGGATATCCTTCTGTTCCTCAAGGACATGACATTTAAGTGCTCCTGATCAGATACAGATAGCTTCTTGGGACTTACACTCTGCCTTCATCTGGTCCGATTACTTTAAATTCCCTTATGACATTTCATCTTGTCATATGACAAGGTATCAATTACCAAGAAATATTCTCACTTTTTATTGTAGAATATGATTGTATTATATTTGGTGTTTTTACAATCAAATAAACATGGCCAAATGAATTATCTGACATAATTCACCAGGTGGCTGTTAACATTTGCATAGTATTCTTAAACTGTGTTTGTAGAAGCCAAGGTCTTGTATTTTATCTTTTGTTTTCTCTGACGTTAATCACTTGTACATGTCTATGTCTCCCTCTGCAGGTAGGATAAGACAACTACAGTCACAGTCATAAATGAAATGTAATCCCCATTTCCAATATGGGAATAGGGGTATGAACACAGGGTGAGCATCCGGTTTCACAAATTGAGGCAAATGAGGAAGTGCCTTAAACCTGCATTCTATCTGAATTCCGCTGGGGGCGATGTGCCTAGTTGCAAAAGAGCTTGGATTCTGTAGAAGTCTATGAGAAATTGAGCTACTTCTCACTTGGATTTATTACTTTAGTAAACACTTTTATAATGACCATATGGTCTCAATCGCTAGATATAAGCCTCCTTTAAAAATGTATAATGTTCGTTTTTTTATTATGGTCTCGTTGATTTTAAAACCGGCGATAAAGCAAAGGGACGTTTAGGGTGTGGCTTAGGGTTGGGCGATGTCTACTAATTTGGCATCGGACGATGTCTACAGTGAAACATCATGATGGACGATGAAATCGGGGGGCGGAGCTATACATTTTATGAATTTAAAAAATATATATTTATACATTAATCTATTAATAAAATTTCTATTTATTGCACATTTGATCCCATCCTCTCCTACTCATCCGGGTTTTTCCTTTTCCTCCGTATGGTTAGTCATAGTGATCTAATCCTTAAAAAAAATCCTTAGACTTAACGTAAATGCAGTTACTAATACTAAAGTGTTTCATTATCCGAAAACTG
>JACXGM010034344.1:0-12005 GCA_016801145.1 Umbra pygmaea | reverse complement strand
GTATTACAAATTAACAACAAAGGACGTATTGTGGGACACATGCCTTGGTTAAAAGGAATACAACACCATTAAAATCTGCTTTAGATATGTGTCGAGCTTGAAGGGAAACCTATCACGTTTAAAAAGTGAGCACCGTGTCCTTTATCAGCAATAGGTTGGTCAAGATATGCAGGAGTGGGAGTAGTGGGAGATTGATAGTTCAAGTTCACTGAGGAATTGTACTGCAAACAACCAGCGATATCACCAGATATTTGGGGCTCAGTCTGAAACTCAGGCAAAAACCGTGAGTACTGATGTTCTTTGTCATGTTAACCAACAATGATACAAAGCAATGCACACATTACTAAAACTATCTTGGGTGTGTAAAAAAATCAAGGCTGAGCCAATATCTGTTGTGGTTCCGCCTCCCTGAGCTGTCTTCCACTCTCTGTATGTGTGCCTTCCCTCACTTCTGGCTCCCTTGTGTGTGTGTGTGTGTGTGTGTGTGTGTGTGTGTGTTATATGTCTTTGTCTGTCTCCCTGTTGTTCTCACTAGTTCCCGAGATCCCCGCAAGCCATGAAGGCACCCCAGGAACAGTATTACAGAGCATCAGCAATTAACACCAGATCCTTTTCACCTGCACCTCCTACGCACCTGAGGCTGATTGTTTCCCTCCCTATTTTAGGGAGATGTTGGCAGTCAGTTCCTGCCGGATTAATAAACCCCATAGTGCGTTCCTGTGCCATTTATATGACTCTTGCCTAATTCCTGATTATTAAGTACTTGATTATTAAATCTCCAGTTCCTTTATTCCTAGCCACCTGTTGATTTCGATTTTGTTTTCCTCCTAGCTACCTGGACTTGTACACAAGGACCTGTTTTCTGATTGCCTGCTACCAGTCTGTTCTGTGCCAGTTCTCCCACAAGGCCCACACCATTCTACGCCTTCAACATACAGTCACCAGTTCTGGACTACTACAAACCCACCACCTTGTTCAGTTTTCCAACCATCCACTACTCACTTCTACAATAAACAAGCTTAATTGTTACTCACCTGGTTGTATTCTGCTTTTGGTTTCTCCTTAGTCTACCCATGACAATATCAACCCACAGTCAATGCACAATCAATGGTTGCATCAGCCAAGATGTTTTAAAACTGTTTTGATTGAATTGACTTGTGAAATGTTACTACATTACTAGTTCGAATGCAAGTACAGTGAAAACAATAACACTACACAAAAAATTATAATACTAC
Organism: Umbra pygmaea; assembly: GCA_016801145.1. Classification (NCBI taxonomy): domain Eukaryota; kingdom Metazoa; phylum Chordata; class Actinopteri; order Esociformes; family Umbridae; genus Umbra; species Umbra pygmaea. The sequence goes on along the minus strand of JACXGM010034344.1, from coordinate 10,770 downwards.
ATCACTGACCAGAGACTTTCAGGTCATTCAGGTTTCAGGAATTTCCAAAACAAATTTGTAAATGTAATATTGTATGCTGAGAGAAATTCTTTTATTTTTCATCCTCTCAAACCACTGTACGTTTAGTTTAACTGAGTTCTGCCTGACCTATAAAGCTGGCATTTTGCTATTACTAATTAAATCATAACAAAATATCAAGAAAAGAAAAAAGAAAAATATAGCTGCGAGCAGCGATACAGGGGCCAAGCAGCCAAAAGGCCTGTAGCGCAACGCGGAGTAGGAAGAGGAGAAACGGCAGAAATCGAACGTACGCGAAGAACAGGGAGGTTCGGAAGTAAAGACGGGATGAAATCGAAAAGAACAGAAGGTCCGATGAGAACGAACGCGGAACGAAGAAAAAAAACAAGCTCATTTCTAATCCAAGAATAAGAAAGATCGCTACAGCTCCTGCCCGGATAACGAAGGATTCAAAATGACAATTTCACATGCAATTTTAATGTACACCCCTTTTATCTTGTTTTTAATTAAACACTTTGATCTCTTAACGAGCACCTGTAATGGGTCACACAATATTGCTGTTACAAATCTCCTCAGTTTTAATGAAATTGTGAAGGTATAACTGTCTTCACACGGCTGTAGTTTCAAAACTATACATCCCACAGGTTAGAAACTTATATCGTTGGAATCCTAAGAACCAGGCCGACATTTTGATATATAACATGTCTATGATACCCTAAAACTGTAGACACAGTGACAGGTTTTAAAGTGTAGATTCAATGAATGTCTATGGAGAATGTGAGTTCCAAACAAACGATCATAGTGTAAAAACTATTACGTTTATGGCTTAGATTTTGGTATCGTTAGTGGCAGTAGGAGTAGATGAACGTTTTGATATAACATTTGTGTATGTGGAGTGAAACATTTAGGAGTGGTGGCAGTTTAGAAATTGTTTCATGATTAGGCAGGTAAGAGCTGCCTCCACTCTAACTACACTCTAGCTAGTCCATTCATTCCAATAAGATGATTTTTTTGCTACAAAAACGGTAAAAGACGAACAACCGTTTTATGAAACCTTACACAAAACGGTACAAATGTGGAAGGGAACGAGCCGCACGTGTCGGTACCTGACAATGTATGTAAAGTCAAAACTCTGGGAGTAGTGTCACTTTGACGAATTTCTCCATTCATTCCTATGGGACTCTTTTAAACGCAATTATTTTGAAAACCATTTTTCGAAACCTTTCACGACATGACAGGAATGTGAAGGGGAACAAGCCGCTTGTTTCGGTACCTTACTTGTATTTTTGGAATAAAAACTCTGGAACTAGTAGCGGCCGGAAAATTCGGCCCATTCATTTCTATGGGACTTTTTTGCCACGAAAACGGTAATATTTCGCGAATCGTTTTACGAAACCTTCCACACAACAATAGCATCTCGATCGGGATCGAGCCGCACGTTTTGGTACATTACTATATGTATCGATTTTTGAAGCTCTGGGAGGAGTAGGGGGGAAATTTTTGCTATAAGATGAACTTTAATAATATCAATAATATATATGTCAAATAATAGTATGTGTTCCAACACTATTACAACACAACACTATTACAACACCATTACACACTATTACAACAATATTACAACATGTACAACACTATTACAACACTATTACAACATGTACAACACTATTACAACATGTACAACACTATTACAACACTATTACAACATGTACAACACTATAACAACACTATTACAACATGTACAACACTATTACAACACTATTACGACACTACTACAACATATACAACACTATTAGAACATGTACAATACTATTACACTACTATTACAACATGTACAACACTATTACAACACTATTACAAGACTATTGCAACACGTACAACACTATTACAACACTATTACAAAATGTACAACACTATTACAAAACTAGCACAACACTATTTCAACATGGAAAACACTATTACAACACTATTACAACACTAATACCACACTATTACAACATATACAACTCTATTACAACATGTACAACACTATTACAATACTATTCCAATATGTCCAACACTATTACAACACATACAGCACTATTACAACACTAGTACAACACTGTTACAACATTATTACAACATGTACAACACTATTACAACACTTTTACAACACTATTACAACACTATTACAACATGTACAACACTATTACAACACTATTACGACACTACTACAATATAAACAACAGTATTACAACATGTGCAATACTATTACACTGCTATTAAAACATGTATAACACTATTACAACATTATTACAACACTATTACAACACGTACAACACTATTACAACACTATTATAACATGTACAACACTATTACAAAACAAATACAACACTATTTCAACATTATTACAACATAAATACAACATATACAACTCTATTACAACATGTACAACACTATTACAATGCTATTACATCATGTCCAACATAATTACAACACTATTACAACACGTACAACACTACTAAAACACTATTACAACACTATTACAACACTATTACAACATGTACAACACTATTACAACACTATTACAACACTATTACAACACGTACAACACTATTATATATTGTTAACATAATGCTAGTATGTTTTTAATAAGATATTAGTATGATTAGCATGATGCTAGCTTGTTTTTATTAAGTTATTAGCTTGATCAACATGATGCTAGTATGTTTTTAGAAAGATATTAGCATGATAGACATGATGCTAGCATGATACTACCATGATAAACATGTTACTAGTATGTTTTTAGTACGATATTAGTATGATTAGCATGATGCTAGCATGTTTTTGTAAGACATTAGCATGATTAACATGATGCTAGCATAATAAAGCTGTTGCTATTATAATGTTAGCATGTTTTTAGTAAGATATTAACATGATTAGCATGATGCTAGCAATTTTTTTAGGAAGATATTAGAATGATTAGCATGATGCCAATATTATACTAGCATGATAAACATGTTGTTAACATGAAGCTAACATATATTTAGCAAGATATTAAAATGATTAGCATGATGCTAACATTATTTTAGCATAATGCTAGCATTATTAGCATGTTGCTAACATGATGCTAGCATAATATACTCTATTGTGGTGTTGGGTCTGATATACTGTTGGCTGTAGTATGTTGTTGACATTTGTTGGGTGTGGTAAAACCAACAATATATAATAATGTACAAAAAACCAACAATATATAATAATGTACAACACTATTACAACATTATTACAACACTTATACACACTATTTCAACACTATCACAATATTTACAACACTATTACAACACTATTACAACACGTACAACACTATTATATATTGTAAACATAATGCTAGTATGTTTTTAGTAAGATATTAGTATGATTAGCATGATGCTAGCTTGTTTTTATTAAGCTATTAGCTTGATTAACATGATGCAAGCATAATAAACATGTTACTAACATGATGCTAGCATGTTTTTAGTAAGATATTAACATGATTAGCATGATGCTAGCTTGTTTTTATTAAGTTATTAGCTTGATTAACATGATGGCAGCATAATAAACCTGTTGCTAACATGATGCTAGCATGTATTTAGTAAGATATTAACATGATTAACATGATGTTAGTATGTTTTTAGGAAGATATTAGCATGATAGACATGATGCTAGCATGATGCTACCATGATAAACATGTTACTAGTATGTTTTTAGTAAGATATTAGTATAATTAGTATAATGCTAACATGTTTTTTGTAAGATATTAGCATGATTAGCATGATGCTAGCATAATAAACCTGTTGCTAATATAATGTTAGCATGATACTTACATGTTTTTAGTAAGATATTAATATGATTAGTATTATGCTAGTACAATAAAGCTATTGTTAACATGAAGCTAGTATATAGTTAGCAAGATATTAGAATGATTAGCATGATGCTAACATTATACTAGTATATTGCTAGCATTATTAGCATGTTGCTTACATAATGCTAGCATAATATACTCTATTGTGGTGTTGGGTCTGATATACTGTTGGCTGTAGTATGTTGTTGACATTTGTTGGGTGTGGTAAAACCAACAACATGTAATAATGTACAAAAAACAACAACATATAACAATGTACAATACTATTACAACATTATTACAACACTTATACATACTATTTCAACACTATCACAATATTTACAACACTATTACAACACGTACAACACTATTACAACACTATTATAACATGTACAACACTATTTCAACATGGAAAACACTATTACAACACTATTACAACATTATTACAACACTAATACAACATATACAACTCTATTACAACATGTACAACACTATTACAATGCTAATACATCATGTCCAACACTATTACAACACTATTACAACACGTACAACACTATTAAAACACTATTACAACACTATTATAACACTATTACAACATGTACAACACTATTACAACACTATTACATTACTATTACAACACTATTACAACACTATTACAACATGTAAGACACTATTACAACACGTACAACACTATTATATATTGTTAGTATAATGCTAGTATGTTTTTAGTAAGATATTAGTATGATTAACATGATGCTAGCTTGTTTTTATTAAGCTATTAGCTTAATTAGCATGTTGTCAGTATAATAAACATGTTACTAACATGTTAGCATGTTTTTAGTGAGATATTAGCATGATGCTAGCATGTTTTTAGGAAGATATTATCATGATAGTCTGATGGTAGCATGATGCTACCATGATAAACATGTTACTAACATGTTTTTAGTAAGTTATTACCTTGATTAACATGATGCAAGCATAATAAACCTGTTGCTAACATGATGCTAGCATGTTTTTAGTAAGATATTAACATGATTAGCATGATACTAGTATGTTTTTAGGAAGATATTAGCATGATAGACATGATGCTAGCATGATGCTAGCATGATAAACATGTTACTAGTATGTTTTTAGTAAGATATTAGTATGATTAACATAATGCTAGCATGTTTTTTGTAAGATAGTAGCATGATTAACATGATGCTAGCATATAAAACCTGTTGCTAACATAATGCTAGCATGACATGTTTTTAGTAAGACATTAGTATGATTAGTATAATGTTAGTATAATAAAGCTGTTGCTAACATGATGTTAGCATGTTTTTCGTAAGATATTAACATGATTAACATGATACTAGCATTTTTTTAGGAAGATATTAGAATGATTAGCATGATGCTAACATTATGCTAGCATGATAAACATGTTGTTAGCATGAAGCTAGCATATATTTAGCAAGATATTAGAATGAATAACATGATGCTAACATTATACTAGCATGATACTTGTATTATTAGCATGTTGCTAAGATGATGCTAGCATAATATACTCTGTTGTGGTGTTGGGTCTGATATGCTATTGGCTGTAGTATGTTGTTGGCATTTGTTGGGTGTGGTGTTTGGTGGGCTGTGGTGTAGTGTGTAGTGTGTGGTATGGGCTGTGTCATGGTGTTGGGACTGTAGTGGTAGTGTGTTGACTATGTGGTGTTTGATGGGAGTGGTACACTTGAACACTTATATTGTTAAGACCAATAGTACTAGGTTGACTATCTATTAAAGTGCAGTGTCATGTTAATTAATCAGTGGCCTTGTTTATAACTCCCATGGCAGAACCCTTTGATCTTGTTTTTAATCAACCCTTCAAGGGGTCTTAGGTCCGCTTGGCACACAGTTGACTTTTTGGCCTCTAGAAAGGTCATACTTTGAACTACAGTGAAGTGCCTCATGGTTCTGGACTCAGTAGACAAATGTTTTATGTTTTATTAAATATTTCTCCCAAAAAACTAAAGATCGTATGTATTTTTTGTTGTTTTTTACATGTAAAAGCTATATATATCTATAGTGCATAAGCCATTTTATTGCTTATTGTCAAGCCCCCAGGGGTCCTGGACCAGTGTGCAATGTTTGGGGGCCATACAATCAAGTCAACATCAAAATGCTACACCCATTTCTAACTAGATTTCTATACGTTTTTAAAACCCAGCTAAATTACAACTCCAAAAATGGTCGTTTTATACAGGATGATGTCCTATATTATTGAAAAATTTGTTATTTTGTTATTTTGTCATTTTCACTTCCTACTTCCTGTCTGTGATATTTTTAGTCAAAAATAAAGACCATCGTGGAGATCACGTGACCCATCGACTGGCCCAGCTCGCACAGTCTTATTTTTTCAATAATTCTTTCGAAATTTCGAATACTTCGACACGTACTCCGTCATGTATCCTTCCCCGATCAAAGACGCACGAAAAAAGGAGAATGAACAATCACCTATAAAGAAGAAATTCAAGGATTCTGCCATCTCTAAGGAAGAGCTCGATGACGCCATTGCTAATGGCATAAAGCTAGCCCTCCAAGAACAACAACGTGGCCTGGACTGGGCCGTTGCCTCCGCTGTCAGAGAAGCGGTGGACTCTATCCTGGTCCCGGCACTACGTGATTTAAGGACAGAGATCCACAAGACCAATGATATTGTGAAGGAGCTTAGCAGTGATCTTGAGAATGTAGCAAAATCTACTAAAAAAACCCCGGACCGAGTTGACTCTGTCCAGGCGGCAGTACGAGAGGATAGGCGGTCAGTTATCGAACTTCGGTCACAGCTAGACCAGCTCACCACAAAGCTGACAGACTTGGAGGACAGGGGACGAAGAAATAATGTAAGGCTGGTTGGACTGCCAGAAGCGGTAGAGGGTTCGGATGCAATCGGCTTCCTTAAGGATAACCTTCCTAAGTGGATCCCCTCATTGATGGACCGTGATATCGACATTGAATGGGCACATCGTGTGTATGATGGAGGGGAGGCTAACTCCAATAAGCCACGTACCCTCATATTCAGATTACTGCATTGGCAAGACAGATCGGCTATCCTTAATGGGGCACGTCGAGTTTATCCAGTGAAGTACACTTTCAACGGAAGCACCCGCACTCCGACCAATTCGACAACAACGGTTAGCACTATCCTGTTCTTCCCTGACTACAGCCCAGCGACAACGGCAAAGAGAAAGAGCTGCGGTGCTGTTATGAAGAAGGCTAAGGACATGGGCCTGGAGCCATTTCTCATCTATCCTGCATGGAATAAACTGCAGTATAAAGGCGAAAGAAAAATGTTTGTCTCCCCCCAAGCCGCCGCAGACTTCATCAACTCTCTTCCTCGAAGGTCTATTTCAACCCCGGTACAGCACGACGGTGGAGCAAATGCCACAGTTTCACACCCGATCATAGAGAAGAACTACTGGGATCCTTCTCATGTCAGTGACGCCGATTTAGTGGACATGGAATGACACACATGCTACATAGCAATGGACGGTATCAGGACCAAGACATTCTGGTATGTTCGGAATATATGGTTAACTATGCCACGTTTTAAGGCAATCCGCTACTTAGGTAGGATGTAATACTAGCATGTATGCTCAGCCTAACTGTACCAGCCGGAGAGGTGACAAATGTATTCGTTATGTGTTATGACTGTGTGGGCATATCTAATGCTGTAGCTATGCATTGGGGTGGATTGGTCACGGATCAGACAATGTTTAAGTTTTACAGACCTACGGATTTTTGTCCGTGCGATCTGTGTTTGTTTTTGTATATAGTTTTCCTAACCCCCCTAACCCCCCTTCCCTTTACAGACATACTCCTACTCTTTGTTAGAATATCAGCATTGAATTGTTTGTACAGTACCTGGCAGGTTGATTACACATTAGTGCTCTATTTTATACTGACATGTTTATATTTTAAGATGGCTCTTAGCTGTATAATATGTCAAAGCAGTTATTGAATATATTATCACTCAATGTGAATGGCCTAAACTCCGCTATCAAACGCACTCGGGTTCTTGAGTATTTACATCGTAAAAAGATAGACATAGCCCTGATCCAAGAAACACATCTAAAACACTGTGATGTGGCACGGATTCAGAGTAAACATTACAGGTTGCTTGCATCATCGTGCGCCCTAAATAAGACCAAGGGAGTATGCATCCTTATTAACCGGAAAATACCCTGCAATGTAAATGTCATGGGTAATGATGAGAATGGAAGACTTGCTTTTGCCTATGTTAGCATGCTCAATTATAAATTAACTTTTTCGTCTATATACTGCCCGAAACAAGCCTGATGGAGATTTTTCTTCCTACATTGGAAACACATTACTAGGGCTAAATGTCTCCTCTTTAGTGGTGGGAGGTGATTTTAATGCAGTCGTTGATCCATCTTTAGATAAATCTGATTCAGGTACAATAGCCAGCCCTTCATCCACTCTGCTGAATACGCTTATCAAAGATCTCAATCTGATTGATATTTGGCGTATACAGAACCCTACTGCTAGGGACTACACATTTTTCTCCAACAGACACAAGACATTCTCCGGGATAGATTATATTTTTCTTAGCCCAACCTTAATTGCAGGACATACAACCATTGATATCTTACCAATTCTACTATCTGACCACTCTGCTCTATTATGCAGAGTTGAGCTGCCCAACATTAAGACAAAGGCCCCTAGGTGGCGCTTAAATGTATCTTTATTGACTAACTCTGTATTTCTTAGTTCACTCAAAGCCCAATTGAAAGATTTTTTGGATATTAACACAATGGAATGCTCTAATCCACAAGTTCTATGGGAGACCACAAAGTGTTTTATTCGTGGCTTCTACATTTCTTTCTCCTCAACTCTAGCTAAAACGAAAGCTTCCCAGATCACTAATCTTAAAAACGAAATAGGATCATTAGAGGACTTACAAAAACATAATTTCTTAGAGAATCAGTCTAAACTTCTGGCATGTCTGAAAGATGAATACACTACACTGGCAGTATCAAAGGCGGAATTCATCCTGCACAGAACTAGACAAAAGTATTACTTCGAAGCAGAGAGGCCTAATCACCTGCTGGCTCTTATGCTTAAAGACTGTGAAACAAAAGCTCATATCCCAGCAATAAATAAATGTGATGGCGAAAGGACAACCAATCCACGGGCCATTAATGATACATTTTCAACATTTTACAAAAAATTGTATGAATCAGAGATTACCTATGATGATACTGCCAGTGAATATTTTCTTGACAAATTAGAGCTTCCATGCCTCAAGCAAACAGACCGAGATGATCTGGAAGCTGCGTTTAAGCTGGATGAACTACTTAGAGCTGTGAAATTCCTCAACAAAGGCAAATCACCTGGTCTGGATGGCCTGCCACCAGAGCTGTATGTGGAACTGTGGGAGATGGTGGGCACACTCATGCTTGATTCATTTAATTTTGCAATCAAGAATGGGTCCTTCCATAGAGACCAAAAAACATCACTCATCACTTTACTTTTGAAAAAGGGGAAAGATCATTTTGAGTGGTCTAGTTTCAGACCAATATCCTTACTTACAAGTGATCTTAAGATATATGCCAAGATACTTGCCTTGCGCCTGGAAAAGGTTATTCATTCCGTAGTCAATGAAGACCAAACTGGCTTTCTTAGGGGACGTTATACATCTGACAACATGAGAAGGCTGCTCCATATCATAGACATGGCAGAGACACATCCAAATCCCTGTGCCATATTTTCGCTAGACACAGAGAAAGCCTTTGATAGGATTGAGTGGAAATACATGTGGGCAGTAATGTAGCGCTTTGGTTTTGGACGTAGCTTTATAGCAATGACCAAGGTGCTATACCACTTACCCCTAGCGAGTGTTCTAACAGGTGACATAATTTCCTCTCCTTTTACCCTCCAGCGTGGCACAAGACAGGGGTGTCCACTGTCGCCACTTTTATTTTATCTCTCTCTGGAACCTCTAGCACAAGCCATTAGGCAATCCACAGCTTCCCCTATGAAAATTGGTCATCATAATCACATTATATCTCTGTACGTGGACGATATCATTTTGTTCTTGGATAATTTTGACACCTCTATTCACCCAGCTATTGAGGAATTCGATACTTTTAGCAATCTGTCAGGATATAAAATCAATTGGACAAAGTCTGCACTTATGCCTTTAATCAACAAACACACGAGAACTCCTATCCCCACATATATTCAGACTAAGAGCTCTTTTACTTATCTGGGCATTACTGTCCATAAGAACATACATATGATTTCCAGAGATAACTTCAACACTATGCTTAGTAAAATAAAATCAGACATTCATAGATGGAGTAATCTAAAGATGTCCCTACAAGCTAGAATTAACGTCATTAAAATGACTGTATTACCACGTCTTAATTTCCTCTTCTTTATGCTACCACTGTGCCCTCCTCCAAATTACTTCAACGACATTCACTCCATGGTCTCCAGGTTTATTTGGGATGGGAGATGGCCTAGGGTTCGTTTGAAAACATTGCAACGACCCAAACTGCTGGGTGGTTTGGCGGTACCTAACTTTGAATTTTATTATTGGTCATTTCAGATCAGAGCACTCAGTACTTGGGTTGATCCACAGTCTGCCACAGCATGGAGACTGATTGAATCGACCAAGGTATTACCACATAAGCTGGAAGATATCCTATTCTCTAGTGTAACAAGCAAAACAATTAAGAATAATTTTGGGCCCATCATTGCAAACTCTATACAGGTGTGGAAGAAAGTAGAACGCTGGATGGGCGGTCTTTCTAAATTCTATCAGAACACGCCACTATGGCATAACCAGAGGTTATTGTGCGGTAAGGAACCATTTAATCAACCATCTTGGTCATTTC